>VZTL01001032.1:0-45183 GCA_013400535.1 Scopus umbretta
CCCTGCAGCCCCCCCCGCTACCACAACCTTGACAAGGAAACCCAATACAATAATAAAAAAATCTTTCCCATCTATATTAAGGATGCTAAAAGTGCTGATAAACTCTGTTATCCAGGGATGCATGTCACGGGACACCCCAGTCTATGCAAAACCTGGATAACTCCACATATGGCTGGGAGCACAATATGAAGACACTCAACCTTCAAAGTTATTCAGGCATCTCTACATCCTGGAGTCTACAGTACTGCTTACTGTAACTCAGATTATCCAGCACTTCAGCTCTGCACCACTTCAGAAACACACCTCCGAGGCACATGAACTGCGCAGCATGCAGCTAGTAACATCTGGCCCAGCCGCCTGTCCCGCAAGAGAGGTTGTACCTCTCGTTCAGAACTGCCCTGGAAAATTATGGCCTCATTCACAGAACACTGCTCCTGTCCACAGAAGGATAAATCCACAACCTGAGTAACAGGGGATGTCCTGAATGAGGACATCAAACTTTGTCACTAAGTCAATGATTAACTACATGCAGTCAGGGAGAAATAATTCCTCACAGCATAATTTTTGAGTAAATTCTATACAGTGAGGTGTTTTTTTTTGAAACATTGTTTTTTGTGCAAGAAGCAGGTTTGATATGGCCTGTTTGGCAAATCCCATGTTTCCATGTGAGAGAGAATAGCTTTGCAATCCTTTAGTTGTCATTAAAACAGGCAAAAAGAAAAATGGTGCTACGGTGATTACCGAAACACGAAGTCTGCACTGTCAATCTCTCGGCCACATCTGCTGTTCTTCAGAATTCCTCCATTCCCAACCACTGCACATTTCTTAAACTGGGAGCGGTGGTATGGCATATCCTGCAACATCACAGCAAGGAAACAGTTAAATATCCTGAAACATGGAGGCAACAAGTCTCTTTTTTACTTTTTCTTTTCTTTTTGTGCAGCTGGATCTTGCTGCAGATGCACTAATCATAGGAAGTTGACACTGGTTATGGCCCACTATATTCCCATGGTGTACATAAACGGATGGGATTGTTTTCTGTGAAATTAGAGATAGTACGGGCAACTAACTCAGAGGGAAAAAAAGCAATAATCTGGTTTTGTCCAGACTTAATAATGGAAGAAGTAATTTTAAAAACTTGCTTTCCCTTCTGATTTCCACGTGAGGGCATGAACCATAAAATTAGCATACCGCAGGCATTGCCTTCTGAGCTGCCTGCAAACTGCTCGCGCCTCAGGCTCCAATGTCCTGCTTTTGAGAAGTCTACACACATAGTTCCAGAGCAACTAGTAAAGCCCAAGAGGTCTCTCTAAGCCAGACAGCACATTACAGCTTTTTATCAGAACCTAGCCCAAGATTTAGTGCTTGCTACCACTAGTTGTACTAATAGTTTCAATGATTATTAACTAGCACTTGTACTACCAGGACTGCCTAAAGCCTTTGGTCAGGCACCATTTTGGATTCATGTAGGACACATCTTTCCAATCTTTGGGCAAAATTCTGTCTTCATATGTAGACATGCAGCTGCTGCCGAAGCAGGAGAGTACAAAGCACATCTCTGAGAACAGAACTGGGCCGTTAGGGTGAGAGGGTTGTGACGCAGAACTGGGCCGCGCTACACCTCATGAATATGTAGAGATGTGCTTACATAAGCATGAGAGCGCTCCTTTTAGTACATCCATATTTTATCAATAATTTCATACTGCAAACTACAGCGAGATGCGATAGTGGCATGACATTTCTAGGTGATTATTCCCAGGATCTTTCCGTAGCATTCATAAGCCACGAGGCAAAAGGGCATGCGATTACACCTGTCAGAGAAAAGCAGCAGCTGTCTAACAGGGAGGCAATATAGAGCTGTCTGTGCTTTATCCGGCGATTTCTTATTAAAAAATGCCTTGGCAGTCCTGAAAAGGAGATCAGAAGTCAGGTCTCCTCACTCGGCACAAGGCTCTTGCCCTTACAGTCTTGCTCACGTGCTTTCAGCCCTTTACCTCCTACACTTGCCATGCTGCAGCCCTGCTCCTAGGCAGAGGGTGGCTTTGGCCACGTAGCTGCTGCCCAGTGAATCCCAAAGGCACTTTGGCATGGTATAGAGCCTGCAAAGCATCCTCAAGGCATACCTGGATAAAAACAACAGCAGCTATAGGACACTCCTAGCCAAAGCGTAGGCGTCTAGTCTTTCATGCATTCATCTGTGCCATCAGGCAGGGTTTTGAGGATAATGCTCCTGGACTTTGATGTACCCATTCTTTGCACATTTCCAGATGCCAAAGTGCTTTCCTGGATCTGAGCCCTTCCCCTGCTCTGCCCCAGTTCCCCATGTGCACATTTAGATAACAGCACTACCCTACCTCTTAGTAGTGCTCTGAAAGCAAACGGATTAAAAGTGGTTAGACCCTGAAGGACAACGTTAATGACACAAATCTAAGTACTTAACTTGAATATTTTTCCGACTTTCTAAAAGAGATAAATTTCAGTTATCCCCTCCAAATACGCCATTTTAAATTCATGAGGTGTGCCCCATGATATATCAGTAGTCACATAAGCACATTTCTACACATCAGTCACTATGTGCAATGGGAATTGCCCACTCGTTATAACTTGGAATGACCCTCAGGGCAAGGATTATTTGCTGAAAAGGTTTTGAATAATCATGATGAATATATTTTAAAATTGTGCAGCCCGTTCACAGATAAGCTGCAAACAGAAATAAGTATAAAAATAGTTAGCCATTGTGAATATGAATTATAAAATAATCATGCCCTTAAAGAAGCAGACCTGCCCCAAATGTTGGATTTATTGTATGTGAGTATTGTGCTTTTTAAAAGTTCTGATCAGTATGTGCCTCTTTTACTCAGCTTTCTTAAGTTATTTCATTAGCCACTTTGCTGCTAGGTCAGTAATATTCTGCAGGAAAATATATCTGTATTGCATACTAGAGCAGATGGCCACTAGAAAATAGGATAACTGGCTAAAATATCATATCAAAAATAAACATTTTCAAAGTGTAAGCAGTGACGTTTGTCGAAATGTCAAACAGCCAACTGCTAAATGTTTGGCTATACAATAGCATCTAATGCAGCAAGTAGAGTGAAGTTGATTCTGCAAATGGACAGAGGTATGAGGCACCTTTGGGAACATTTTGAAGATTTCTTGGTTGATATGGAAGATTCCACTAGTATCCACTTCATATTTCAGTTTAGTTCCCAAGGGAGTATTTTTCTGGGTGGTGAACAGAAAGGC
Source organism: Scopus umbretta (assembly GCA_013400535.1). Lineage (NCBI taxonomy): Eukaryota > Metazoa > Chordata > Aves > Pelecaniformes > Scopidae > Scopus > Scopus umbretta. Next base: position 3,247 of record VZTL01001032.1, read on the forward strand.
AGGGGCATTGCAACACCTCGACAAAGTAGACCTGCAAAATGAAAAAGAGAGAAATAAGATCAAGGAGCTGATAGCATGCTTTAGGATTTGCAATTACTATCACTCCTGACAAGGCATTTTTCAGCAAAAAGAAACTTTTTAGCTGTAGGAGGGGTAAAATGGTGTTTTGCTGGATTTTCCTTCAGAAAAAATAATATTTGGTGAAATTTTCCTTGATTGAGGAACTTATGGTAAAAACAAACAAACAAACAAACAAACAGAAAAAAAAAAAAAAGGAAGAAATGAAATCCTTGTACCTGTCTCTTCTAGGCTGCAGGAAATACATGTGCAAATTCTGCGCTGCTCCAGACCTCAAAGCTGAACTTCTGCCCCCAATATCCCAGGGAAACCACCCTAATGAATTAGTCCTTCCCTGCTTTAGAGGTCTTCCACTTTTTGTAAATTATTTACTCATTACTGGGTGGGAAATGTGGGAGTTAAAATATTCAACTGGGGATGTGGAAGCTTGGCAGGGCAGGGACTTGAACACAGCAAAACCTAAAGACACTATCCCACTTACCAGACTAGTGTGGAGCACAGCACTTGGATTACAAAAAAACTTTTAAAGATCTTAGTTTTGCCTTTGACCTTACATATGTGCATCAGGAAGATGATGTGGGCCCAACAGATGGGTGCCAGGCAGACTGGTCACAGCTACAACTCCAAAATCTCAGCCAAATGGCCAAAATTTTCTTTGTTGCTGAGACAAAATGGCAGGTATTCCAATGTAAACAAGGATAGTTTTGAAATCTCAAAAATGGGATTCTTGGCCTGAAAGAAAACCCGTTCAGCTCTGATACGAAATTTAAATAGGAAAAAAGAGGTCCATTTCTTAGCTCGCATCTTTGCTTTTGTCCTTTTACTGGTGGAACTGAAAGCCCTGACTTCAGCTTACTCTTAACTTCAGAGCCAATTTATTTCTCAGTCAATGCATCTTATACCTTTAATGAAAAATACATGTCATGGCAAATGCACAAACATGAAGGCAAAGCCAAATGGTACTCAAATAACCTAGATTAAATACCTTGCCTCTTGGGTATGTGGCCTCATTATAAGTTGGAAGAATAAGCCAGTCTTCTTTATGGGGTTTATTACAAGCACCAGAAAGCGAATACAGAATTATGCAAACATTTCAGTGATGTCCAATTACTATTATATATTTGACTCATGCAGAATGACACATTATGATGGGCAGATCAAGGCAGCAACTGAGACTGAATAAGTTAATGAATAATTTCTAATAACAAAATCATTAAATAATTACAAGCAAGTAGTGGGACTGAGTTGTGGTATTTTTGATATGAAAAAACTCTTCATTAGTTCTGCATTAAGGAATTGAAAGAGATGTTGTTCTTTAATCTAATGTCCAGCTGGTTTTCCAGAGGCACGTTCCTTAATGTAAATGTCTGGTAGCTGATGGAGGAAGATTGTCAAGGAAATTTTTTTCCTTAGTCTTCAGACACAAAAGCTAGTGTGATTTTTGCGCTTCCTCCCTCCCTGCTGTTTAAGCAGCTGCCATTTAACTTTTGCTGGCTTCTCCCCATCTCACCTGATGTTCCAGAACTGTCACAGGTCAAAAGCTCACAACTCGGTGTTGCTAGGCCACCACCTTTTAGCCTCCTACTAGTCTACCTCCAAACTCAGAGACTTTGGTCTGCTTTTAAGGGACTACAGTTTCCCCACACATTCACACGCTGAAGTCTCTGTCCCATAAGACGAAAATGAAACAGACTTTGAACTTCTTTTTTTTTTTTTCCATGACTAGCATGATTATTTTGCCTGGAACCAGCTAACAAATGTTAGGTTACATCTAGGTGCCAGTGGGAGTTTCTTAAGCAGCGATATATCAGGCAGGCAAGTATAGCCAGCAACAGGAGTCTTTCATTGCTTCTTTCTCTCAATGCACTGCCTAGGATGGAGAGGGGTTCTTTGCTTAATGTGCTGGTGTTGGTGGCCTGAGAGAGAGCGAATGTCCTCCTGATGGTCTTTAGATAGTCCTTCCTCATTGCTCCCACCTCTGGGCTGGCCTCCATACTTCAGTGTGCTTCTTGCACCCTGGGCACAATCATAGTTCTCATACTCCAAGCAGCCTTTAAGATAGTAGCCTCTAACCTTGAATGGCTCTTGCCTTCAAAATGGGCTCTGATAATTGCCCATCAAGTAATTGCCAGGAAAAAATATACTAAAAAAACCCTAAAAAATCTTACGTGTGAAGCTCATGTTGGAAAAACTGCTATGAACCTGGGACTAACAATTAGTTATTTTTAAAGATGTTAATGACTAACTCAGCACATGCATTCTCACATTCTCTCATTAACTCGTGACAGCTATTTCCTGGAATCATGCAAGAGAATTTGGGAGAAAGTTATGAGGCCTTATTCTAAGCAACAGCCCTGAATCATGCCAGTGACTTACAGACTTAACTAGTTTATATTCTACTTGCTCTGAAATAATGTATTTCTCTAGACCTACTCAAACATGGCCCCTGAATATACCAATATACAACATTCGAATATTGTTTTGGCTTCATTCTACTATTGCCTTCACAAGACCAGTTTCAAAAGTTGTATCTTGAAAGGACCATGGAGGACATTCAGCAAAGAGGAAGTCACATGAAGAAAGAGTACTACAGAAACGAACTGCAGAGGTCTCTGAAGACCAGAAAAAATATCTAGATAGTCAGGGAGTAATAGCTGAGAAGCCATTAAAAAAAAAAGGAGGTGATAAACAAGGTCTGATACTACCTAATACACCACAGAAAAAAACCCAGTTAGAGTATTTTATAGGCCAAATGTGCAGTGTCACCAATGCTATTACCATTTTACACCACCAGAGAGTTAGGTTGATGTATTAGGTGCAGCCATTAAGTCTTGGCTCCATCCTCATGTCTGCCTGAATCACACCTGGAGAAGTCTTCCCCATACCAAATTCCCTGCCTTTCCTGGGAAGACTGTCCCACATGCCGGAATAACTCTCTTTCACTCTTGCTGTTGACTTTTTGAAGGTAGAAAAAAGGCCATATTTGTTCAAAAGGATGGTATTCCAACAGTAACAGTGTTATAATCGTTACTCTTGCTATCCATATGAAGGTCTGATCTCTCTACAGGAAGCTAAACTCAAGCTAAAGTAAATCTTACTCAGTGTCATTAATGTGGACCATTCTTACTTGAATAAATTAGCTTCTGTGACATTCATCTCCCATTTGCACATCTGTAGGCTCTTCCATCTGTCAAACAGTTCCGTTTGTTTCACCCTAAAAGATAAAAAGAAAGAAAATTAAAATTCACTTTATTACAAGGGCTTTATTTCCTAAAACAGCTGCTTCCAGGGTACCATGCATTAGGCTTTTGATAGGGCAAACCAGTCAGTCTATCCAGTGCAAAATTTATCATTTTTATTTCTTTTTCTGTTCAGACAAAGCAACTCTAAGCCATGCATACACATGTACTCATGGAGCTCTTCAGGTGTTTGGGACTCATCTCTATTGCCTGATAGGCATTCTCCATTTCTTCAGGATAAAGAATGCAATATCCAGCGAGAAGCATCGACTGTACCAAAGTCTATCTACAGTCTGCTTGGAAGATAATGAATGTCTGGCAACTACAGCAGCTTTGGGGGGAAAAGTTGTACCTAGCAGAAAGGCCCAGCAGGGCGGGTATTGGAAAACAGGATACTTCAGATAATTTGGCCAACTACCACTCTGTTTGGGTGAGGTTATCTCAATCTGTGAGATCCTACAGAACAGCACTGTTGGTAAATCCATTTTATAAACAGCACTAGCACATGTGTAGAGATAAGTATCTGTAATGGTAAGAGGACATGAAAAGCTCTTTATGTAAGGACCTCTCCCTCCCTCTCTGTTAATAGATATACTTTTAGTTATACCAAAAAATGACACCCCTGCTTCCACTAGGCTGATATAGGATGACACGTTTTTGGTGATACCTTTTCAACCACTTCTACCTTAGAGTTCATACATATTCTTCTGTATTTGGACAACAGAGATAATGAAGGGCTTGCAAATATCTAGAGCTAGGGAGCAATGTCATAATCTGGCTGGGAAATTTTGAAGTCTGAGTTTTCTTCAAGACAGATAGGTCTTAATGAGTTCTCTTCAGGCTTGAGGGCTTTGAATGATTCAATAAAGCAAAGACTTTTAAGATAATTATATATTTACAGTGAGTAGAACTTAGGATTTCCCATGCTGTGGAAGTTACAGGAGGGAATTAGGACATATTGTACTTTCTGTAGCCGACTAGAGCACATTAACTTGGAAATCTTCCATTACCGTAAGGGCTGACTTAGGAAATGTAGCATGTTAGAAGCAAGCGCACCAGAAGAACCCAGCATAGTAGAAGAGCTTAATGTCAAATGGCATCTATCATAAAAGTAAGGTTAACTCTATCCAGCCAAGCAGGAGTCCGCTACCTTCTATGTCCCATTGGATAAGAGGAAGAGAGATAAATAATTCTCTGTACCATCTGATAAGCGTGCAGGAAAGCACTTCAAAACTCCCCACCTTCAGCAGCACATTGGCAGAAGTGTCACATTCTCACCCTTTCTTTTTATTTTTAAGCGCTGCAAGTCAGCAAGTAGTGCAAAGTTGTTTCTCGTGTATCCTTCATGTGGTACCAAATACAGAAGACAAGGACATAACCTACATTTTTCTGTGCACAAAGCCAGTGAGGGAGACATGCTCCAAATTCATGCAGACCTGGAGCAACAAATTGTATTTGCTGTAGCTTTGATTGCTTGATGCTAAGCATTTGTACAGCTGCACTTTCAATTGAGATTCTCAGTGCATTTTACAGACCTTAATAAATCTTGTGGATTATCAGCAAGATTACTAACCCACTGGTTTTAGATATGGTAAAGGATTAGGCATAATCTAAGCACCTAAATTCAGTCCAATGCTAAAAATGCAAAAAGGCAACACAAAAATATCCTGCTTTGCTCTGTCCAACAAGCTCCATTGGCAACCTCACTTTTTTGCCTGATTCCGTCTCTGTGGCTTCATGGATACATCTCGTTCAACTTACTAGTTTTCTAGTGTACATATAGGACCACAAAAGACAAAATATAGATATTTTATTATTTCTTAGAATAGCATTTTCCTACTTCTTAGTGAGTGTTATTAACTTGCGAAACTCACTGCTGCAGGAAATTGTGGAGGTCAACAGTACAAATGGGCTCAGAAAACATCTAAATAAATTAACAGAGAGGTCTATTGTCCACTCTGACTACTGTAGGCTAGTCACCACCTACCACTCAGCAAGTCCCCATGCCAGTATTTGTTATCAGGAAGAACTAAGCTTCTTCCTTCTTTCCTTAGCCTTCACTGGTGGCCACTATCAATGATAGAGCCTTAGGCTAGATGGACACTTGCTATGAGTCAGTCTGGCTGTTCTTACTCTTCAATTACCCTCAGTAGAGGGCCTGGAATGTAATATTACAAATAATTTTACACTGTATTTCATTGTAAACAGTGATACTGGACCTGACCAAAATGCCTCAATGTATGTGAAATGCCTCCATTTTTTTCAAATGGATCTCAGATCAAATTCAAATGTGACTACTTGTACATACAAGAGAACCTCAGGAATCCCTAATGAGATCCCTGTTGATGGAAATGTTAAGCCTTGCATCTTTGACAATCTTATTGTAAGTTACCATTTTTATCCTGCCTGAGAAGTAATCTTTTAACAAACATTCATTCATACTTACATAGACAAAACCTTCACCTCAATGATGTCTTGCCGTAATTCCAGGCATTTTGTAGAGTTATATTCCAAAGGCCCTTCATAAAACTCAAAATACCTAAGGAAGGAGAAGAAAAAATATTATAAATAAGCCTTAGACTGGAATACTTGTCTTGCACATCAATGGAAATTTGCTTAAAGTTGTGATTTATGATTTCTGCCTAATGAGACTACACTTTCTGGCCCATAGGCAGGTTATTATTTCACAGAAAAACACAGATGTTGTTGCCAACTGTAGAACCAATCATTTCTGTGATCCAGTGAGAGGCACGAACCTTGAGACTGAAAAGAAGGCGACCATGCCTAGAAGGTGGCAGGAGAACATCAGAAGTTCCTAATAAAGAAGTAAACTGATTACTGTCAGAAAAAAACAATAGCTCAGCAATCTCTAAAAAATTTGACTATTTGGAAATATGTTTGCACAGTCTTCAAGGCAACAAATATATTTTGATGTCTTTTGTAGAGGAAATTGTGTATTTAAAGTGCTATATAATCAGTGACAAATCTGGGAAAAGACTTTCTCAGCCTTCGGAAGGGAGATAAAGTTCATGTAACGTGAACTTTCATCTGGTCTCTCACCAAAAGGCTTGGGCTCTCTTTCCAACTCAGTTGTTCACCTGGACATTCAGCCTTTACTAAAGAGTAGCTGAAATCCACTGCACTGGCACATCTCCTGCATGCTTGGCCTGTTGAGCTGGAGCTGAGCAACTTGTGTATTTTGAAAGCTGCTCCAACTGAAATTGGATTAAGAGCTCGCCTGGTTGCACCAGGCCAAAGCCCTGTGTGCATGTACTCCAGATAAATTCCCCAAACTAAGCTGAAATTTCTCTCTGTGGAGACAACACATGGGATTTCTTGCTGATCACAGAATTTTATAGGGGTGAAGGAGTCCCCTTTGGCTACCAGTCCAGCAACATTTTTGTCCTCCTGGAATACTCATTTTCCTTACTGTATTTTGCGGTATCCATTCTTTACTTGTATCTTTGAGTCAGACAAGACTGGGACCCTGAATGTGCATGTTCTACACAATAGCTAGAGGCAAGTATACATCCCCATACAACACTCAACACATTACACACCACTCCTACTTCTTTGGGTGTAAGGAGGATAGCAAAGGCTATCATCAGCCTCATCCTCATCTTTCACCTAACACTGGATTTCAGTACCTTGTATGTGCCTCAGGACAGATAAAAATGGCAAAAATCTAGATTAACGTGTATTTTTATCTTTCCTGTGCACTTCTGGCTCTGCAGCTAAATTAGAGAACTGCAGCTCAGATGTCAAACAGCACATGCTATCATGTAGGAAAGCTGGCTTCAGCCTGTGGCACTGAGTTTCCTCTCTGCATATTATGAAAGAGAGATGAAATTTCCTGAGTCCCAGAGATTCCCTTTGATCATTGCCTGTTTACCCAATCCACAAACCAAAAATAGAAATGAAAAAGGATGTGTTGCCAAAGAGGCAGAGGGGTAAGGAGGAAAGGATTAGGTAAAAAATAAACCACTCTGGATCTGAGAGGAAATCCATGAGGCAGCATTGCATTTGTAGGAGAGTTATTCCATGAGCCTACAGCTTCAAAAAGCACAGGACTGTCCTGCAAGTCTCTAACTCTCACAGTAGCTCCGGCTTTTCCAGCAGAGTCACTAGCAGTGTTGAATTCACCATTTGCCACCTTGTGGAAGTGCAGAGGGAGGACTCGTGAAACAGGCTGGATGACACACTGCCAATGGGACACGTCTCCTGTGGCAAAGGCAGGGAACACCGACGGTGGTGTCACTTCTGCATCGAAGATGCTACTGGCCGTGGGGTGAGCTTGACTGAAACTAACTCATTGTGCCTGAATCACTGAATAATTACCATCTGGGCTGTCGTTCATAAGCCCTGAACCACATCCAAAGCAGACAGCCAGACATTAAGCCTCCTTAGTGTTAATGCTACCGATGCTGCAGCACTTGGTTTGCAAGCATTAATGACGCTACAACAGCATTAAGGACTTTGCAAGACAGTATCTGGTCAATAGACTAAAAAAAAAAAAAGTTTCCTCTCTTTCTCCCAGGAGCGTTCATGCTATTTATTTGCTTCACAGCAATCTCCCTCCTGCTACAGACACTGAGGCAAACTGGCAGAGGCAGTTTCCTGGAGCACCGGCCAACCTCTTCCCACAGAAGTGCTTCACGTTGTACTTTCCCAGAACACAGCTTTCACACAACACCGGGCTCTCGCACGAGGAGCATGGGTTCCCTCAGCCCCCACGGATGTTCTTTAAACCCAGCTCCTCCGCTCAGCAGGGTCTGGTCCTGCTGGGAGCGTTTGGAGACAGCCCCCCACGCTCTCCCAGAGGAAGCATCAGTCTCTCCCACTCCCTGGGCTCCGAGTGCTGCTTCTGCCTATTAACTCCCACTCTAAATCATGTAGTTCCCTGTGAACGAAGATACATTTGCCTGTCAGAAAGCTTAATTAGCACAGATGGAAACTGTCCTCCCCATCATCTTCCTCAGTCTGATATCCAGCTAAGAAGCAAGGGTGTAGTGCAGTTTATTTTGATTTATGCTCTTGATTGGTGACAAGTGACACCCCTGACTACGCTACTCCTTTTGCTACGGAAAAGGGCTGTGTTTCAGCTTTACAAGAATGACAGTCATGTTTTATAGCCATAAAAGAGAGTTGATATGCCACCGTCAGAATGTCCTCTCCCTGCATTGCCTTCGCTTCCCCTGCTGAAATCTAAATAACTTGTATCCCTCAAAAGTCACAAGTCTACGGGAAAACCAACACAAGAATTCATTATTCTTTACACTAGGGAACACGACTACAACCGAGTCACAGCAACTGCACAGTTGCCCATGGGATTGCATTTTCCCAAGGAACTGGGCATAACACACAACTCACTGCTCTATGTCCATTCAGGTCAATTGTAGCTTTCAAACCTACAACATTTTTCCAGGATCAAATCCTGTATCTGAACACCACACAAGCTGCAAGTGCTCAGAGAGGACTCTTTTTTTTATGGGTCTCTGTACTGAATGTCCAGAAATGAGATGCTATTCACTTTGTAACTTTCCATTTTTGACTAATTGAGACTCTTCTAACCTTCATGTCTCCCATTGCAACCTCACTTCCAGCTGAGCAGCTTACTGAGCTCACTAGAGAGAGACAGATTTGGTTTCCCAGTACACCAGCTAACTCAGGTCTTTGATCACCTGCAGTTGGGCTGCTCCTGCTTTGATCAAAAGTAAGCTTTTCTTGATCATGCTCCATGAATTACAAAGCCTGAGACTTCAGTCTTGCCTTCAAGTGACACTTGGATTGAGGCATTGATTTGTCTGATATATTGAGCAAAGGTTTTAAAATACAATTGAGTGTAACTGTCTGGCATCTTTTAAACAAGACCATTTTCTCCTGCACAAGCCGCCTTCTCATTTTGCTTGCTCCTGGCGTCCCGGTTCTGCACTGTTTGCAGTGAGGCTGCAGTACTTACGCTGCAAGAGAGCAGAGCATCACAGGAAGGATTCCACCTACCCTGCAGGAAAAACAAAGATTTTTCCAAAAATACACATTATCCAGTGACTAAGAAACGAGAATAAATGAACCAAGCCCTGCAGGCTTCTACTAAATACTTATTAAGAGAACTGTCCAATGAGCAGTGCCTGTACTCATCAGTATGGGCAGAGCCATGGCCAACCTCATGTCTAGATTCACCTTCCCTACTCAGGAACCTTGCAAGTGGGCCAGAGCACAATTCCCAAAGCACGCAGGGACTCACGTTTGTCTGGCACAGCCAGCATGGGATCTTCAGACCCATGTAGCAAAAATACTGCTGAGGTGGAACATATCACGGCTATAGGGGCTCTGGAAAACTCATCCAGAGCAGAGCAGACTAGGTGTTGACTTCATCAGACAGTCTGTTGTGTGTGAGGCACCAAATCCTGCTAGCCTTAGCTTCTATTAATATTTCTGTGCGACAACATCAAAACCTACAAGGTTTGGTCAAAAGGTTTAAGGTCCTGACAATCAATACAGTGATCTTTTTCCCTCAAAGAGTGCATCCTACCACTTCACATGGCATATTCTCCTAAGATTACTTGGACCTCGTTTGGAAGGCACGATCCCCATTTTGCAGATAAAGAAGCCGATATAGAGGCTGATTGACAGGAAAGTTCATGCCAGGCAGGAACCTTGGGCTCTGCTCTCATAGACACTCCCTAGACTACACAAGTACCACCAAGAGCAAGAGCAGCCTCTGAAGTTGACCTTTCAAGCTACCCATTGCAAAAGAAAACACCTGTGGAGGTACAGATGTTAAATGAGATCCCCCTGCTCTGAGAACTGGCAAGTGAAGCAGAAATGTTTGGTGCCCTTAGATTAATTTACACTTTACTAGGGCTGTGGCACAAAAAATTACATTGCTGCATGTGTTTGTTTCTCCTGTTTGAGAGCCTGTGTCCACTTGTCCACACCAGGATGGTGCTTATAAGACTGAACTGAGAGAGAAGGTGGTGTGGGCACGAAGGAGAAGGCTGGAGAAGCTACAGTCTTTTCCTATAAGGGTTGGTGAAACTATTTGACTACCTCCTCCTTGATGACAACAAATATAAGAAAAGATGGTTCACATTCCTCCTGACTACCACCTGCTGGTGCCCATGTCACTGGCATTAACTGGTTTAAATCTTTTACCACCTTCATCTCTAATGCTACTAGAGGTAGTAGATGTCTAACTGATCATGAACTTTCAGTATGTGGTTGTAGCTGGGAACAAAATGTGTCACTATAAACTATGTCATGTGAAAAAAAAAAAAAGAAAATATAAGCAAGAGAAAATGGTCATACATCTTTGTATACATTATCTGGTAACAGCTCTTCTGAATTGCTCCATCCAGTTCTGATATTTCAGGTTTGAGGGTTTGTGACACTGGCAAGAGTTGCGTGAGGACCTGCAGAAATTATTTGGGTTCCAAAAAGTATGAGAGGCGTATGAAGCTTAACCTAAACATACGGTGACTGAGTAGGGAGATGCTGCACCAGGAAGGAATTGCTAGTTAGCAGGAAGCTTTTCAATACAGTGTAGCAAGGAAGGAAAAATTGTATCCGATGCCTGGAAGCTGAAGATAGAAATGGCTTCTTTAGTTCAAGGCTGGTTTTCTTTCTAGAAGAACTGAAGCAAACAAATAAAAGTCAGGAGGTGGAATTCTTGTACAGGGACTCATGCTTCCCAAGACATTCATGTAACTGAGGTTAAAAGCTATTAACTCATGAACCTCCTGATCTTCCACCTAGGATATTTTTAAATGTTTGGCTAGATTTGTCTCCTTACAATGTCACAAGTTTTTATAGGTTTTGGTAATAGATGGCACCAGAATTGTCCATCCACCAAGACACGGGGAGTTTCCCAAGATACACTGCCTATCTTCCAAATCAAAGACTTTTACATTAGAAAAAACCCAGAAGTGCTTCCACAAACCAGACCTAAATTCACAAGTTTGATCTTCCACAGAAAAGGAGAGGCTTTTATATTTCTGTCCTTTAAAAGCAGTTCATTGATAGCACTATGTACCTCCCAAGTAGCCTCAGATAAGCGCGTGCATCCATCTGTCGTATCTCAGAGGTGCTCCTTTTCTGGATTCCTTATTTGATCTGGTCCTGTGACTTCACAGACAATTTACACATCGGTGCAGTTAAGAGGATAGCTGCGATACTCTGAGGATACGTTTTTCAGCATGGCTATGAAAGCTCCTGGCAAACTGGCACTGGCTGCTCACTGCCGTTCTGATTTTGATCTCCTGTCTTCATGTCTCAACACACAGATCATTTGGGATTGCTTAGCTCTGCTGTCCAATGCCACCTCAGCAGCGTGAATTGACCAGACATCCACTCCAGCCAATGCCACGTTGTTCCCTTCTCATCTGATGACTTATCTGGGAGCCAAATCTCTCCAAAATTTCAGTCTAATATACTACCCAATACAGCTCTACTGCAACAGCTGTGGGTGTAACAGCAGGAGCTAAAGCAGAAACAGCCCTGAATGAGACAGCAAAGTCCAGGCTACCTCCTGCAGTTTGTTCACCCACCTGGGATAAGCCCACCTTGCAGACCATCCCCCTGAATCCACACCACTACACCCTGTGCTTCCTGGGTCTTCTCTCACACAAACATGCATCCTTGTTTAGAGGTTTTCCCACTGTGCAATGTCTCACCCCTAGAATGATTTCTTGGAGAGTACACTGAATTCTAGTTTTAGGGACACTTTGGTGTTTCTTTTCTTTCACAGTCACTGAATCAAAACAATATTGGCTCCTGGTGAGCAGCAGTGGGGTATGCTGCAGGGAGTCATGTTTTACCAATGTCATTTCAGAACTCTTCCAATTTTTAATAAACTGCTTTTGGCTGTTTTAATCCAGCCCATTCCCATCACTCTGATTGAAAAATGCTGCTGATGTTGTTATCCATATGACCACCTGGGAGGCATAACAAAACTTTACATGACAACACTTACACTTTAATAACATCTCAAAAAACACATTTCAGTTTATCATTGCAAGCAATGGCTTTTTATTTTCTTGTGGTTCTCAAGATTTTAGTATCTTTGTATGAGATGTTCAGCACTGTGACTTAAGGGACATCCTCACCTACTGTCCTGGTCAATGAGGTCTGATGTCTCAAGCCCTTACATGCATTCTTGTAAAATGTGTATTTGATGAATCCAATTGATGATACTTTCTATTTTGTAGCTGCTGGGGACAAAGCTCCAGATTTGTCATTCTGGAGAGTTCAGTGCACAAACTGACAGGCCCAAAAGCATAAAGCTCACGTCTCCTCTCGCCCATCAAAGGCTTCTATGGTCTCACTGTCTAAGTCCCACATTGAACCTTACCTTCAGCTTAGATGGAGTGAAGGTGGCAGAGAACACCATAACCCAACTAATATGGCAGATAGATCATCACATCATTAAGGCAGCTTCTTGGCAACCAAAAAATGCTTTAAGGATGAAGTCTCACAATCTCAGTAAGTTGCAAAACATATTAAAAGGAGAACAGAAGATTTAGGGCTCTAGGAAGTAGTTTCATATATTACTTCTGATAACCACCATCAGGTAGAACCCTTTACCTGATTCTCCACAAGGATGTTGTAAGATTTACAGTACTTGGCAAAAGACAAAAAGCAAAAGGTAATCTATAATGGCTGATATGTAAGAACCAAAAATAAGCCAGTATTTGACAGCTGGTTGCCATCGCATCTGAGTGAGGGTTTCAAAGAGCCTGCAGCCCATCTAGTCCTCCTTTAGTTGGGGAGTTGTTGAGTTTTACTCCTTTTACTCCTTGCAAGTATTCACAACTTCTTTGCTACCTGGAAGACCAGCAGCAATGCAATGTGCATCAAAATGAAGCTTTTGGTACCCAAAAAGCCCCAGCAAATAGAGATCTGTGTTCAGGCATCTACCCACAGCAATATTAGATGCCACAAACGTGATCCACACTCTCAGTTGTACCACATACTGAGCCAAGCTCATGACATTAGCTTTTATCTCCATGGACTGGTTCTACGCAATCTGAAGAATTATGCACTGGGATGAAAAGCCTTGGTTAGCTTGGTTACTGCAGCACCGCGGAGCTGTCTGGAACCTGAGTAGGGCTCATTTTCCAAAACTGTGTAATGAACTCCACTGGAGAGTAAAAAACATTACAATTGCAAGCCATACTTTAACTTCGTACATTAGTTAAGGTCTAAATCAGTTTCTACTGAAATCAGATAATATGACATTCTTCGTTCCTGTCCTACTTGATCCTTTTCGTGACATGTTTAATCTTCACTGTTCATTGGTTTTGATATGGCCACTACTCTCGTGAAGTCTGGCTGTCTTGCAATTCTAATGCACTCATTCACTCAGTGTGCCTTTGTTGAAAGTCCTTTATTTTCCGCTAATAGATCACTCCTACAGAATGAGTTGTCAATGTCTCTACACCATGTATTGTTACATGATTGAAAGATAAAGAGTAGTTATAGAACATACATGTGCTGCTACCACTAATGTATGAATAAACATGTATCTGTATACAGATAGATATATCGATGATATAAGCTAATGAAAAGCATATTAATATCTATTTCAATTAATATCTTTAAACACCGAACCTTTCACAAGGAGGTGATAACACACACTAAACTGCAGAGCCATGCAGTGAAACGTATTTACTGTGCATATGCTGACATATAAACAGTTTTGTGCACTTTAGATGTCTCTGTGGAGACATGTAAATATATACAAGTAAAATCAGGTCAGTAAAATGTAGTCTGCAAGTTTTCCATTTGGTGGAAAGAATTATTCATTAGAGGAAGGCTTGTTTTCAATTGATATCAACAGCCTGAATGCCAGATTACTACTCTCAGGAGATATCTAGTGATAACATAGTAAGAAAGGTGATCAAAGGTAAACGGTAAGCAATTTATGATATAGCTCTGCAGTTATTCACCACATGGTCTCACCTCCAGTCTCACCTCCACATTTATACAGTTCTTTTTTATTTTGCTGTATTCTCCACTTTCAGACAGTAGCTAAATGGATAAATAATATCTATAACACACCGATGTGCAATATATGTTGCAGCTAGACTTATCCCTAACTCAAAATCCTCATCTTTCAGCTCCACAGTCATTAACATGACAGGGACTTTGAAATTTGCATCTTTTATTGATATTGTAACCTTTGAAATGTGTACCTAACTTCAGCAGTTTGAGCCTGTTTGTATAAAAAACCACTTGCATCCTGAACCTCTTTGTCTCTGAAGGGGCTAAACAGATTGAGAACAGTACTGTCGTTCAGAGCCTCACAACTAGTATGTATTTTGCAGTCAAGGGTCTTGGTTCCCCATGCTGCAACCACTGATGGTTCAGTTGTCTCTGTAGGGGTGCCTAGAGGGGGAAATCTATATTTATGAATTCTCTCATGTCTTCAGGAAGATATCTGTCTTTGTGCCACATTCAGTTCTTTTCTGTGCCAAGTGCCTAAACTGAAGACTTTGCATACACAGAGTATAGATGCATACACAAAAAAGGCAACAAAAGTAGAGACAGACAGACAGACAGACAGATAGATACACACATACATACAGAGAATGAACCATTTTTCCCTTGCTCTGAGCGAAAAACTGCAGCTTAAGCTGGCTCTTTTCATAAAGAACCTGAACTAGTTAAACCACCCGAGTGGCATGTAGCACTCATACAGGATCATGTTACTGGGGAGAGCCGGGGAAGAGCCGTAATGGGAATTGGGAATCGCAGCATTGCTGCAGTTCAGTGAGACTGGATGGATTTTGGCAGGTCAGACTCTGTACTTCCGCTTGCCTTGGAAATGCTGTCAGCTCCACAGCTGTAGTGGCGTACCGTTAGCAAAATATATTGTGATGACATTTTAAACAAAAGATGCAATTTATCCAAAGAGAGTTTTATTTATACAGAGGTATTAAATGTAAGCTTCTTTTAATTATTTTATTTTTTCTTTAACTTACAGCCTTTCTAAGATTACCCTGCTACTTATTGAACTTGATACTACACGTGACTCAGGATTTTTAACCTCTGCAACTGAGGTTCCAGGAAGATACCCCAAATATTTGCCCTATGCCTGTACCCAGATTTATGCAGATGGCCTGCAATAGCCGTGGAGCACTTTAGGCCCAACTGTAGCCAGTTTCCTGACTATGCACGTGGCTCTTCATGGCCCTTCAGATACATATCAGTCAAAAGGATCCTACTACAAGTTAATAAATACAAAAGTGCAACAGCACATCAGTGCTGCTCGTATTTTCAAAATAGTGTAAATAAAGGAAATACTCCAGTCTTATCTTGATAGAACACTTTTCCCCTACTAGGCCCTGGAAAGATTTTGATTTTAAATTATGTTTTCTTAGAATATATATTCTATTATAAAGCAAGCCTTGGGCCAGATTCTCCCGTGTGCTCTGTGTGGATCAATACTGTCATGTCAGGATATTGCCCACCCAAATCCCACTCTCCCACACTGCCACATATGGACACATAACATTGGTGGGGTAATGGGAATAGGAGAGGTCAGGACACAGACATCACCCTCCTGTGTACTGCTTGGATGCTTATGGCATACTCCAAAATGGGCCCCAGGCCTTGAAGGGGGAAAACAGCACAGCACTTGGGCGTGCCTGGAATCTTCTGTGACATGGGGAGGAGTACTGAGCAGCCAAAGCAACCTGCAAATCTCATTTTTCATACAGCCTGTGCTCACATTTGTGATTCGTACAAAGAGAGAGCGAGCTCTGCAGTTATTCCCTCGGGTGTTGGTACCTGGTGCCTGTGTCACTGCCACTCTTCACTGCTCCGTCATCCGTGACATTAAAGGTGCCGGTCCAATTTGCCAATTCCTCTCCATTCTGCCAGCTAAACTGCAGCCCTCTAGCAAGAAAACGAGGCAGTTGATATTTGATATCATTCATTAAGTTAAGCCTATCAGCATGAGTCTCATGTCCTTTTTCTTAGCACAGAAATGTGACTACGACACATTCATCAAAAACAGCAAAAAGATACCAAGAACCACAAGACATCACCCTACTAGTGGAAACAATTAATTTTCAGTTCCCATAGACTCTACAAGTCCTTGGCTGAAAACACCACCTGACTCCCCAAGCCAATTGGAAGGCCTGTAATCATCTGTGCTCGTAAACAACATACATACGTGTGGAGCAAGGTGGGAAATTTCATTCTCAGAGACGCAAGTGCAAAAAGCTGGAGACTTATGTGGAAAGCTGCAGCGTCAAAGTAGTAGAACCTCCAAGCTTCAGTTTTACATCTACAGTAGTTGTTAAATATGGTGGGCACTAGGTCCTTCCTCTGATTTGTTGGCCATGCTAGCAAACGATTTGTCATTTGATGACTTCTCTAAGTCACACTATATTGCTTCTTTTCCCTGTTTGGGAAGATGATATTTTTTAAGCCAATGCCTATCACAATCATCATAACTCCCTGTTTTGCAAACTTTCGCAAATTCATTCCAAGACCCATGATGCCTGCAGTCTTCTGGAAAATACACCTGTAGTTGGGCAGAAATCTCACACGCGTTTAAAAAAGCTGGGTCTGAAGAAACATTTCATAACACAAGTCAAATCCTTCCCTTAGCTCAGAAGTCAATGAAAAAGAAACTCGCAGATTGTTACTTTTAATCTTTTCCATTTTAACCCAATTTCATGATTTCAGAAGCCTGGCAGCTGACTCGTGAACATTTGGTGCTGCCAATACTGAGTTAACTTCCTGGCTGGGCTGTGCGGGGACAGCCAGGAAGCAATCTGCCAGCCCGCTTTGCCCAAAAGAAAGGGCATCCAGGACCCCGCTAGCTTTTCTTGGTCAACAGGCTTAGTACAAGGACTGGAGAATCTCTCAGACCACATCCATCCTCTAGTCCAACTGGCAGCAGTTATAAGCATAGGAAATTAAGAAAGAACAACATGGGGCGTTAAAATAAGGCCTTTTTGCTTCCTGCAGCAGCAAAGGGGAGTAGCTCTAAACAGCTCCAAAACCATGTAGTAGGAGTTTATTTGTTCTGTACTGTGGAAATGTGTGCGCATAACTTCTTGTTGTCACAGTTGTTTTAAGACAACCTTGTCTAACTTCAAGTATCTGCAGTGCAGGCATTTCCACATCAGCTAATTGTCTTAATTCTTAAAAATCAGTAGAGATTGGCTCAGTACAGTTGGTTTAGGGAAAGATTCACCCGATCAAAGGCTGGCCTTCACCCTAGGGTGAACAGATCCATCCCCCACACTCTTCCTCCATCAGCAGGGCAGGGACCACAGGGTTGCTTGTAGTGTGGGCACATGTGACAGAAGGACCCCACCACCCAAGTGAACTGCAGTGCATGTCACCACAAATGTTTTCTCTGACCTAAACCCAAGATATTTTGAAAAAGTGTAAGAGATTTATTCCTGTATGTTTTGAGCCTTTTAATCTTTTTTTTTTTTTAATTGAAAACAGACTTTTCGGTAAATGCATTTTGAGGGAGAAGGAATTCTGAAGAAGGTAGGGAGCCATTTCAACATTCTGAGCTGAGGAAAGAGCTAGCCTCCTGAACTGCCCCCTCCCCTCCCAAGCTGCCTCCCACCACAAAAGGTGAGAGAAAAGCACTATGAAAACATTGAAAATCTTCCTCTGAATCCTTCAAATACATTTTCATTTCTTGCATGATCTCCAGTGGTCAAATTTTGCTTTTCCAAAGAAAACTTTTTAAATATAAAAATGGGAACAATTCAAATACAGAAGCCAAATTTTTGCCCAGAGGAGACCCATTCTGATTACTTCTTAGTTAAATACAACGATGCAATTCTCCTGTTTTCAAAAAAAAAAAATCAGAACAAGTAGAAGAGACTATCCTGGTTGCTATAAGCAAAATGAGATGATGTCGCTCGCTTACATCTTATATTCAGCTTGGAGAGCGCTACTTTAGTGACCGATTTGGAGAATCATATCAAAGGATGTATAGATTGTGCTATAATGGCTATAGGGTAATGCTATGGCTTGTCAGGGAGCCCCATACCTTCTACATTGCTCTGACAGTGTTTAATCAGCTGAGGCTGCCCCAGGTACAACTTCCAAGTAGAACACTGGTGTGAAGAAAATATGAGAAACTTCTCACTTTTACTAAGACACCTTCACTTTTAGGCTTGTTGAAATAAAAACTTGTGATTCTCTGCCATGTACCACAGTCTAACACATTTTTTTGCCACACTGTAACTGGTATGGAAACATGTTTCTTTTGAATGTACATGTCTTTGTAAAGGGCATCTAAATATATGACCCTAAAAATATGGTTTAATTGCAAAGGGCAGCGCTGAATGATACATGGGGAGAAAGAGTAGAACTGTGGGAAAACCAAGTTGGAATTGTACTTTTTAATTGGATTTAAATTAGATATTTTGCGCTCAGATATTTACTTGCAAACTGAAATAGAGAGCATTAATCGAGATAAATAGCTGATGTCAGTGTGTCCTTCAGAGATGAACTCTCCTAAAGCGTAGCCAATATGCAGGCAGATGAAATAAATGAAGAATTAAGACATTCAGTCAAGTCCTTTTCCTTTGTGCATCTTCGCTCCACATGTAACAGCTGGAAAGGAAGCTAAGTAAATGCTTCAAAGGCGGAGGGGAGTGAATCTGTCCATGAAGCAAAAGAAATGATAAAGCCACTCTCTAATGCCCTCCTCTCATCAAGCCTTTTTTGGGAACTTTGTGTCCTGCAGCTGAGTCTCCAAGTTTAAAAGAGGACATGCACATTCTGGGTAAGATCCAAAAGGAGATCAGGAAGACTAACGCCGAGGAATGGTAGATATGTCTTATGATGAACAGCTTAAAATACTTAGCTTTGAAATGGCAGAATGGGGCATCTAATTGAGGTGCAAAAATATCTGATGAGGGCAAGCAAGGGTCTGGGTATGACACTTCTACATGGTAAGCACAAAGTACAAAGTCATGAGCTGAGCTGAAGGTCAGGAGCAAGCTGTCTCCAACCCTGAACCAGACAGGACCACACAGTGCTCTTCTTCCAACAGGTACTCTGGAGGTTGACAACACATAGACACATATGTACACAAAACACACCACTGAAAAAACATTACACAGCTCACAAGACCGTGTGTCTCACTGTGAGTCTGCAAGACTGAGACCAAGCTGCTGCATTGCATTTTTTGGAGTGATGGTACAATAAACCTCTTCCTCCTAGTAGGAACAACTCCCAAGAATAATGGTTTGTAGTATTAGGACTGAGAAGAAATCAAGGATGAGACATTTAAAAACATTGACCTGAATTAATTCTGTTCCTAACAAGATTACTGAGAGTTTTACCATTGATTTCAATCAGCCTTGAGTTGGGAGATTCAAATTTTTAAAATACAATATTTTCTAATCTTCTCAGTTGTGAGTAGTAAGTGTTCATAAAAGCTGTCTGGCCAAAGTTGAAAACAGCCTGAAAAACCAGAACAGAGACATGAACTACTCCATCAGTATATTTCTTTGGCGTATTATGGTAGTTAAATTCTAACACGTTCACTCTCAGCACTAACTACGTTTTAACAGGTCAACAAAGAAGAGGAAAATTAAGCTTCTGCGGATCAGAATTGCAATAGAAAAGCACATGTAGGATGGAAACACAGAAAAGGAAGAGAAAAAGAAGCAGAACAAAAAAGAGGGTAAGAAAAGATTAAAAGGAGGGAAGGAAAGCAGGGAAAATGACTGGGACATAGAGGTCTTCTATGTAATTTAGACAGTTCATGTCAAAAGGTTTAAAAAAAAAGAAAAGCTAATTTTAAGTCTGGGATCATTACCAATGATTACCAGTGGTGCAACTTTGCCATTTGCTCAATTTGCCTTAATGTTCTTTCCTTCTAAAATTAGTACCTTTCCCCAACACATGATGCTGATGATGACAAGGGAAGACTTTATGAAAGACGTAATAACCAGAAATGCTCTTAGTGCAGAGATGCTATGTTTTGCCCACTCACCGTAAGCAAATTTCTCATTAAGGTTAATGGACATCGCTAATCACAGGACTTACCCCTCACAAATAAGAGTATGAGCAATGTTGTGCCTTGCGTTAGAGAAACTCGGTCATGTTGGATGTCTTAGCAATAAAGACCTCGAGTTTCAGGTAAATGTCAAAGCCATATTTTGATCTTAATTGGTAACTGTAAATGTTGAATCAGTATGTGGTCAAATAAACACTGGTGTAATGTAAGAATAGCGGGAGGGGGTGAAAAAACCCCAGAAAATTAACACAGAAGCAGTAATTCTGAAGGGCTTGTCAAGACCGGCTGTCAAGAAGCAGCAGGAGGCAAAGTAAAAAGCCTGTTGCTGCAATCCAAACAAGGAAGAACTGCACAAGCAGAGGTTTTAATAGCAGAGGATGTCAAACAATTATGAGGTTTTTGAACTATAAGGCAAGAATGAACAAGTGGATAGATTGCAGCAAGAAGCTTCATATCCATGCTGCTGTCACACTGAGATCCCACCTCAGGAGTGTCTCATTGCCTTTCTAAAGCACGAAGTCAGGGTGAAAATTCAGCTCAGACAAGAAGGCAAGGCTTTTAAGAGGGAGCTATTCTACAGCTAGTAAATGGAGAAGACCCAAAAGACTTTAAGCGCAGCTGGTGGTCCTGTCTGGGCTCTAATCGGAGAGCAGGCCACGACCATGTATGCAGCAGAATTTATTCAGCAGAGACTCACGTGCTTTCAAGGCATAAGAGCAGTTTTGGTGCAAATAGCTGAGTAACACAGTGATCA
Source organism: Scopus umbretta (assembly GCA_013400535.1). Lineage (NCBI taxonomy): Eukaryota > Metazoa > Chordata > Aves > Pelecaniformes > Scopidae > Scopus > Scopus umbretta. The sequence goes on from VZTL01001032.1 coordinate 24,329, forward strand.
GCATCTATGGGAAACAAGGACCGAGTGGCAATGGGGGTGTCACACGGGTGGCACTCTTTTAATTCCAGCCAGCAGGTTACTTCCACTCATCTTTCAAGGTGACAGCTATCACTACCCCCATCCTGCATCTACCAGAGGCAGACTAAACCCAAAAGCAAGCAAAAAAGGACAGAAAACAATGTCATTTTATGTCAGTGAAGGTAAGCCAAAATCTGACTCAGCTTGCTGGCCTACCACAGATGGTCAAGCAAGGGGAAGCAGAGGAGTCACAGAATCATAGAATCGTTTAGGTTGGAAAAGATGTAAGATCTTTAAGATCAAGTCCAACTGTTAACCTAGCACTGAGGAGTCTACAGACTCCTTCTTTGAAGGGGTGAAAGGAAGATATGAATCTCCCCAAGAGCAAGGCAAATTAGTTCATTTTCTTTCTGTGCTCCCTCTCTTATTTGTCTTCACTTTTCCTGCTCTTTCTTTCTAGCAGTTCTCACATTCTTTCTCTATATGCATTCTCCCTAGCAAAGAGGCCATTAGGAGGTGACAGCAAGCCCAGCTTTTCTGACTCCAGCTCCTGTTTAAGTTATAAGCTAATAGTATATATGTTAATTCTGTATACATCATTAATAATTTTATAATTGTATTTCTATGATGGTCATGGTGCTGCACTACTCTGTTACATGCTACCCAAACGCAAAGCCATATACAGACCCTGCCCTAACAAACAGGCAGTCCGGGCTACATATAGGCTTCCTAAAGCCAGTGGAAAATCACTTACTTTCACTGTACCTCAGTTTCCCTATTTCATAATTCTTGTGCCCTTGAGAGGAGGAACTGAAGACTTCGGTGTTAAATGATCACGCTACTCTCTTTCAAAATGGAAAGTGATGCCCCCTAGCCTACTAGCAGGAATGTCACAGAGGTAGAGGAAAGTCAGATGGTTAATCTTGCTGAAGATCCAGTTCCTTCTTTCTGCAAAATAAGGCAAATATGACTCACTGTGTCCACAGGGTGTATGGAAAATAAAACGAAAACAGTGGTATGCATGAATGACCTGCAGATGAGAGTGATTGAAAACACTCACTAAAACAGATCAGAGAGTAAGAGGAGGCTGGGTGAGAAAGGGGAATATCAGGAGTCTCCAATGTGACAGACTGCTGCACAAGTGAAGACAAGCACAGGAACCAACAGAGATAATAATAAGAGGAGTTTTGGAGAAAACCCAAGGATCCTTTATTTTTTTTTTCCCCGCACAGGCCAGAAACAGCAAGTTTATTTGCACTGCACTTGAAAAGACATCAGAGGGGCTCAAAAGGAGGAAAGCATCCACTCGGTAACAATGAGACACTGAGATCAAACCCAACCCAGCAAAGTCAAGGCAGATTAGCCTCTGTCCAAAAACTCCCCTTTCCTGACAAAAGGGCCAGACTCAGTCCCTGAAAAAAATTAAGTTAGATGACAAGAGAAAGACAAGTTTAGTATCACTTCAAATATCGCTTCAAACACTCCAATCCATTTTGAAACAAATAGTCAAGGCACAGCAATCTAGAAGGACACAGCACAGGTGAAAGAAAGAAACATAAATCTGCTGTAGCAGTCCAGGTCCAATTCACCTGTGCTACCATGCCAGAAAAATACCATGTGTGCATTGGCCTCTTTCAGTGGAGAATCTATGGGCATAACTCTACCAGGTACAACACAAAGAAATAAAATATTTCTGGGGGCAACTCATGTACCTGCTTGCCTTCTTATGTGAGCCCATGACAAAACTCACGTTTGCATTCAGTGGAAGCAGAGTTGAACTGGATCAGTCCAGTTTAGGAAAAGTACTTATTTCTCCAGTACAATTAGCAAAATGCAAGTTTCAGTCTGGATAGAGAGCATTAATAGAGACCAATCTTTGTCTCAGTGACCTATGGCTTTGCAAGTTGACTGACACGGGGTAACTGCTGAGCTGATTGCTTGCTTTCTTATTGGGAGAAAAATGCTTAGAAAAAGTTTTGAAAATGTATGCAAATATGTGGGAGAGCAGGAATGGTATATTCACAACAAAAGGACGAAATGAAATAATATGGGTCCCATGAAAAGCAAAATATGGATGGAGGAATGTGGGAAATGGGCACATCTGGTTACACCACACGCTTGGCCATTCATTATTATACCAGGGACAAGCGTGGCTTTACACGTCAGTGGGAAATGGTAGTAGTAAAGTGGTGGAGGAGTATATTTTGTCTAGCACAAAAAGCAACATTGGAAACATAGGTGGGAAGCTTCTGGATTATAAGCACTATTACACAGAAAAAAGGTTCTGTTTCACATAGCACATTTCATATATGGGTTAAACCTTGTATAGGATATTCACATGCAGCGTCTGAAAAACTTGATCTAAAATCACTTCCCAAGAAAGATAAAATAGACTCAACACCAACATTCAACTAGCCTGCTTAAACGGGACAAAGTGTTGACCAGGATGTTTAGGACATCGAAGGATACCTTTCAAGACAATAGAATTTTTCCTTTTCTCACCTGTGGCTGGAAGATAAACGTCCAAGGAGTAATAGATGATCCGTGTCAATTCTATTTGTAATAAGAATTACAAATAATTAATAATTAATTCATAATTAAAATATTATTATTTGTAATAAATAGGGGCAGCACAAGAGCCACAATGGGATGAGTCAACATTGAGGCAGGCTGTGAAATTTTCAAGAAAAAAGGCCCGTCAAGCCCCAGGCACAGAGGCTTAGAGGAAATCCCAAATATTTTAAGATACCAGCAAATTCTGACATTTGAGACAGTAGCTCTATGCAAAGAAACCTGATGCACCATGGGTACCACAAGCAATCTCACCACAGCATTAGAGATCCGAGTGAGCTAATTGCTTTGCATCTCATGTTTCCAAAACTCATATACTTAGCACAAGGCCAAGTGTCCCTACCCTGCACTGTATTCTTCTGTGCAAACATACCCACAGAGCCCCAGTTGCACTGAGGACTTGTGTTGAAGACAAGGAGCAAAATGTAATTTAGAGTCAATGTGTCTCTACTCAGCCACAAGAGTAGACAATATTCCCTCTCTCCGTGCACAGAAGTGGAAGGCGCGCTCTCCTTCTACTATTTGTGCAAGCCCTCCAAACTGTTGACCACCCAAGATTTTCAGCTAGGACTGTGAAAAGCCTAGCCTTGGCTGTATTTGTTCTTATGGAAAGTGCCATGAAACTACCAGTGACAGAGATTGCTTTTAAGGTTTTCTTCATGACAACTAAAACATAAAACTGATTAAATAAAGAGGACGTGGAAGGACAGTGACTATCTGTGGGGCTGATGAAAAAGCAAAATGGATGCAAGCAATGCAGGCCAAGGATGCCTCAAAGAAATGAGAGGTTAAGTCCACAGTTTGCCTGGACTGCTAAGCAATGAATACACTTGAATTAAAAAATGAGCAATGAAATGAAAAAAGCAATCTAGGGTAAGAACGAGGCAAAGCAAAATTAAGAAAATGCAAAGCTTTGCACAGCAATTACGTCTGAACCAAATTCAGGAAGTGTACGAACGATCAGGAAACTCCAAACAGGTCAAAACTAAAGGACCGAATTACCAGGAGGTCTGCAACACTGACCGCAGAGGTCGGCAGTCATGGATGTGACTGCTTACAGTTGGGGCTGAGGGGGACACAGGCGTAGCACAACTCCAAACAAGAAGGCTGGGTTCTGGTTTGGCTTTTTACAAACATAGGTAAGACTGAACTTTGTGCCTGCCCATACACATAGAGGACAAGCAGCTAATTTTTTCAAAACGACATAAATGTTGATGGCAGGTTATAATAGAGATGGTTGTGAAAGAAATGTCATGGATTTTAAACCACTTTGGATGAAAGGGCTTTGATTCAGAGGTGTTGAACGCTGGGCATTGGCAAAACTCAACCATTACTTCGTCATACAAAGGCAACAGTTCTGTGCAAAGTGCAGAAAGCGGAGTTAGACTAGATATTCAGCCAAATACTCAAAAAGAGCCATTTGTGTGGACAGAAGTAGGCCTAGATCCCCACACAACAATGTCAGAGACTGAAGCAAGCTGCTACCGGGTATTATGTGAATTAGAATTAGGATTTAATTGTCTCTAATCAGTGAGGATAATGGCCACCTTTTGGCTGGTAAATGAGACACCTATAATTCACCACGCCAGGGTGAAGCTTCTGCTGAGCTCCTGCAGCCCAACATGATTGAAACCTTAGGCAAACCAACCACTCCGGTGCAGGGTGGGCTTGTGGAAACTGGATTAGGAACTGCCGGGCAGCCACAGCCACAGCGAAAGGGGCAAGCATCCGTAGGTCACTCTGTAGTGACACACATCTCTCGTGGTTTGAGCTCAGGAAGAACCACGGTGTAACACACCGGGGAATGACATACTCAGGATAATGTAATTTGCACATGTAAAATATTGAAAAAACTGATTTTCATTAGCTTAATTTACTGTGCTCTGGGGCATGCAGGACGAGTGGCAATTCACAGACTAGATCAGCAAGTGGTTTTGCCATCTTAACAGCAGAGGTGCAACGCAACAATGCTGGAAATAAAGCAAGTCTAGAGGGAGCAGGGATTCAAACCCCACCTGTTTTCTGCATTAGAGCCATAGAGAGCACTGCCAAGGAGCTCATGAGAGGAAATAACATACCTTCATGCTCTGGCACTAAAACTTCAGCCACTTGATGCTTTCCTTTAAAAGCAAATGCAAGTTATGAGTCAGAAAAAAACTCCAAGTAGCAGAAGGCAAGATTTGGGTTTCGGGACACTTTTCACAATAAAAGTCTCTGTTGCAGCCTGTGATAGAGCTGTGATTGTCTGCAACTTTTTGCAGAGCTTTAATTCACATGCCACGTACCTATGAGCCCTCACCTTTTATTTGGTGTGGGGAGACAAGACCATTATGTAAAGCAACCCACATCAGCAATGGGAAAGGGAATGGGACGACCAGCGGGAGGTGACTTTGCAGGCAGCTGAGTTAATCTGTCAACTCCCTGTTTGTCCTGCCCCCTCCATCCCATTGCCACCTTTCCCTTGAGCTCTCCCCCAGCACAGGCTCCAGCGCTGCTCGGACCTCTCGGGGAGCTGATACAGCTCTTTGTCTTTGCAAGGTTAGTTAGGCACGATGGGGATGCCAGCACCTTGGTCCCCATCCCCTTGAAATGCGCTTGGGAATACCCTGTAACAAGAACAGCATGGCTGGAATCTCAGCTTCTCCTGCTATGCTAGCCTAGATTCGGTCACTTTAAGGTCATGGCCAAATCCCACATCTACACATATTGGTGTATATAGCTTCAAGACTTCGCTGTCTCCTGAAGCTTCCAGTGCTCTTCTCCTCTGAAGAAAACCGACCAAAACCAAGACCTGCTCTGCAGCGCCGTCAGGGATTCAGTGAGGTGATTCACGGGTCGCATGTCATTTTGCTGGGATAATATTTCACTCTGGTTAGAAGCAGTGGGGGCACAGAGCTGTGTGTTGGAGAGATGACTCAGTAGGTGACCTTCAGCTTACGTCTCTTGGGAAAAATATTTAAATGGGAAGAGACTTTTAATACTGGAATAGATGGTTTTAGGTTATGGTTAACATCTTCACAGGGTGTTATGAACAGGCCAGAGGAGCGCATGCCAGGTATGGGGCAGGAGCTCTCAACTGACATGAGTTGGCTGTAGTTCCTGAAGAGCCCAGCTTAGGACAAAATACAACTCAGGCCACACGTAGTCTCCATGTCCACATCACACCTACTGCTGTCACTGGCATAAGTAAGATACAATCTTGTCTTCTAGCACGGTACAGACTACATGATCTCTCAAGGTGTAGTCCAGGTTTATTTTCTGTGGGTTTATTCCTTATTTGCCCATGCTGTGCAAGAAATTATCATAAGCTATCTTTCTTACGGGGGTAAGGAAAGGCGTAAAGATGTCTGGGGATTGATTTGCAACTGTTGAATAAAAGCTGCTTCAGAAACACCAAAATGGTGCTATAACCTCAAATTATGAGAGTCTGATATGAATTATAGGGTATGCACACATAGGAGTGATGTTTTATTCTCATTCAAAAGATGTAAAGCTTTCAAATAATGTAGGCTGCCTGCATGGGAAGAGCTGCTGTTTCTTGCTGTGTGATTCTTTCAGTTATTGTACGTGGCCCCTATGACAGACCCCAGGGTAATCTTTGTTTAAAGTCTTTAATAGCTTTGAAAATGTGTTCTCCCCTCTTGGCTGAAAAAAAAAAAAATAGTTTTAAAGGGGCAGATTCCCTTCTTCAGCTGACTCTCACCGTGTGCAGAAGTCAGGCTGTTAAAAAAACAGTATTTAGTGAATTCCCTGCCAATGGAATACTGGTATATTAGCAAAGTATTGCTCTGCTATTTTTCCCTTGCCAAAGCAGGGAAGGACTGTCCTATTGATCTCTCCCACGCTACAGGTTGGGAGATGAAGATAGGGACCATTTCAACATTTTTTTACTGTAGTGGCAGTTACCTGATGTAATCCAGGATTATTCCCTGGTGGCCAAACAAGAGCTCATAAAAAAAAGGCCAGCCCTCAGTTGAGCATCTGATTCAAAAGAAAATTCAGCTGAAAGCTGAGCAATGGAAAGATGAGTCAATATAAAAGCAAGCGGCAGCTCTGGATTTAAGCAGAAGTCCACAGCATTTAACCTACTTTAGCAGATCAATGCAGCGGATTTTTAATCATCACATTAATCCTAAAATAAAAACAATTACCCCATAGATCCGTATTAAAGTCCCTTAATTATATCTCGTTTCATCGTCCTTTTTACTCAGGATCAGGAGCTACAGAGACCAGAGCTTCCCGATGTCATTCTCCAGCTTGCAGTTTAACTCTTTCGTTAGGACTTTAGCTGCTACTATGAGGACAAAGCACTGGCCTGGCTGAGAGCACCCACATCCATCCTACCTGGGGGAAAACTGAAAAAGGGAAAAAAGAGGTGGGCAGGACTCTGCTTTGCAATGGCACAGTACAAAACAGCAGGGAAAGGAGCAGAGAACATTATATGGTGGGTGAAAAATGCGTGAATACCTAGAAATTCGATCTCTACATTCTCCCCTTCTTCCAGCAATGCTGGGAGCTCATTAATATCTCATTAAGGGGAAAGTGAGGACTTGACCAGATGCTGGGCCCCTTATCAACTTTCACTGAGCTGAGTTTATTTCCTGGAGCATCTTCTCCTGCCTGCAGTCCTGTCATCCCCAGAGCCAGGCTTTGGGAGCATGGCTGTGGGCAAATGTGGGACCACGAGCCACCATGGTACCTTCCATGGAGAGCTTCAGGTGGGTTTTTATGGCAATAAAACCAACCCATTGCCTGCTTGTAAGAGCAAGCGGCATGGCACAGCTTACAGCCAGACAGCTAATTTTTCCATCTTTCTCCCAGAAAAGGGTGCCTTTGTCCATACCGCTTATTGGGACCAGCGTCTAGTCTATGCTGTGCCCTGCGTTGTGCCCAAGCTGCTTGTTTTAGGTCAGATTCCCCCTGCCTTGCTGGTCTTTACCCATTTCCACCATCTTATTGCAGAGAAACAAGCTAGCCCACTGTTATAATTAGGCTTAAAAGCATTGTACATTTACTGGAATAGTACTTCAGGGCAATTTTCAGGTTTCTCTAAATACACTAGGGAATTTCTTCCTGCTGCCTTGGGAAGAGGCCCAGAGGCCTGTTACTGTTGCAGATGTTGGGATGCGAGCAAAGGCTATCATAAAACAAGCAGCATGTTGAATCCTAGCAAGTAAATAGCTTTAGGTTTAGGCAGCGTCCCCAAGCTCCAGCTTGGCAAGCGGCACCCAAGCTATAAATATCCCACTTCCCCTCTTGCAAGGATGCTCTCCAAAAGCACCAGCTCCAGCCGTGGTCCCTGGAGGTGCAAGCTATAACGTGTCCAAGGAATCTCACAGCCGGCATCAGCTTCTAACAGGGGACTTGACACCGGAGGCTTGTGAAAGAAAAGACGAATTAAAGGTTACAGCTACCTCTGCACGGAGCGGACTGGCAATCAAACTGCCCGGGAATGGTCACCATCATGTACTGCAGCGCATGAGAGTGAGAGAGGGAAAGAAGAAGTGAAAAAGCACCTTCATGATAATATTATGGTAACGATGTAGGCTGCTATGTAAAGCACCTTTCTATCATTAATAACTGACAGCCTGAGCCTGCCACATCCTGCATTTTTATTACCATGAAAGATGGGAACTACCATTTCCCAGCAGAAAGGAGTCAAAGTGCTTTTTCCCTGCACTGAGTGGGGGGGAACTCTCTTTGAGACTCTTTCATGTGATTAAAAAAAAAGGAAAAGAAATAATATTTTATTCTGGAATTAAAAAAAAAACCAAAACAACAGCATTTTCCAGCCAAAGGGACAAAATGTATACGCATCTCCCTGCCTGCGCCCCTTTGATGGCAGAGTGCTCAGAACCAGACTTTCTCCTAGCAAGCTTGGGAATCGGGCATCACCCATGTTTGCATTCCCTGCAGCCCGCGGATGACAGAGCTGCTCCCAGGGCACGAAGCAGGACAGAGACTGGCCACAGAGATCACTCTGTGGAAGAGTTTCAGTTGTGTCTTCTCACCATTTTATCTTTGCTTAGCTATATTTCATTTCAGTCTACACTTCGGATTTATTTTTCATTGCTGTAATCCTGTTGTAGTCATTTCAACTTAGAAAAGCAAGTAATGGTAGTGCTGCAAGGTCTCTAGGACAAATGGGAAAAAACTGAGAAAGTAAGGCAAGATGAGACCTGAACTGGTCATAAAGTCATCCTCTCAACACCAAGGCAGCTCAGTACTACCTTTGTCTACCTAACAGGTTCCTGAAGCCCCCAAAGATGGAGATTTTCTACCTCCTCGGGTAGCCTTATTCTTTAAAAATTTCCCTTCATGGTTCAAGCCAAATTTTTCCCGCTGCATGACTTCTTGTCATCTCCTGAGCCTTCCCAGGGATGTGTTTATTACCTTCCTCTTGGCAGAATTAGTTTGGGGGTTTCAAGACGGTTTTACAATATCTCACCTCAATTTTCTCCAAGCCAAACAAAACACATTTTCAACACCTTCGCTCTTTCTTGCTGCTTTCCTTTGGCTCCTTCCAACTGAGTCACATTTCTGGAAGTGAGGCACCCAAAAGCAGAGAGAGTCCCCCAGCCAAGGCCTCGCTGCTGAGCAAGGCACACAAACTGCTCTGTGGATAAACTACAGCACTCCTGTCTATACACTTTAATACCATGCTTGCTGTTCCTCCCCGGCGAGAAACATTTGCTGATTTGTCAGCTTTTTGCTTGCTCTTGGCACAAGGCAAACAACTGCATGAGTTGCAAACCAGGCAAGAACCAAACCATTGATCTCTTCTGGCAAAATGCAGCTAAATTCCAGTAAAAAATTCCACAGCAGCTGCCTACGCTACTGAAAGCCACTTACCTCAAAGCATGTGAGAGGAACATTCCCCTTTATAAAATCATACAAGCCCTAACACCTCAAACTAGATTTAAGTAAAATAAACTCTGCATGGGTCAAGGTTAAACACCTGAAGATCCCCACTGGTGTTTGCTGTAAAAAGAGCAGTACCATTTTCAGATCGATGACTGATGTGCTCTACAACAAAGCAGTCTCAGCAGTAATTCATGAGACTACAGCAGTGAAAAAAATAAAGTGCTCTCTCTGTTATTTGGAACACTAATATTGCCACTTTGACTTTAGGAATTGCATCCGCATGTTTCTTTCTAAAGACAGCAAAGTTTAGGGAATGAGCATGCTACCTTAATTCAACCTCTCAAGCCATTTCAGCTTGCACTTACATAGGGTGAAAAGCCTATATGGCAGGGTCTGATCAGGGGCAAATACTCAGGTGGTACAAGTCAGTCTAGCTGAAGTTAAGTAAGACTTACATTTTTACAACAGCTGAGAATTAAAACACAATCTAAGAAACACACCCATCACTATATCCTGCCTAACATTCTCCTTTATTAATAATCTAACAGACATTACAGATGCCGGATGCACCTTCCTGGATTGGCAAGATATTACTATTGTCAGCACAACACCGAGAAGTGGTTTGAACCGTTATAACGGTATGGCTGGACCTCTGCCTCCGTTCAGTCCGATCAGACAACTTTTCCTAGTCCCTCAAATCCCCCCTTACCTTTTGAGATAGTTTCTCCCATAGAGGATCTGCTGCAGCAAGGTGACCACGGCAAAGGCGCAGATGAATATGAAGAACAAAGTTCTGTTTCCCAGCAAATCCCTGCTTGACGAAGGGTCAGTGTATCCCATTCTTCTTAAAAGCCACTGAAGCTCCGCTGGGTAAAATTCAGTTCATTGTCGCTTTCATGCCCTTTTTGCTGGGAAGCAGAGGGGAACGCTTGCTGGCTTTTTTCTGAGCAATCCAAGGACAAGGTATCCCATTGTTTGGCCCTGCTGCCCCTTCCTCGCCCCTTTTGGATGTTAACTCCAGGATTGTGCGCAATGGCTTGCTTCCACGGTAAAGTTTCCAGGAGATTCAGACGTGGGTAACATCTAAAATCATCTCTCAGAGCTCTTTCGGCGCAGGCAGCCTGTGCTGTGCAAGAGGCATTCTGTTCCCTCTAAGCCTCTCTTGAAAACCCGCTGCTAGCAATTATCTACTTCAATCCCATTTTCATATTCCAGATGGGGGAAGCTGCAAATAAACCAGAAAACTGCAGCCAATGGCAAACACAGGGCTCTGGCAACCCGCGTTGGAAACATAGTCGTCAGCTCTTCTTTGCTTCTGCTCAGTGATTCCAACAAAATGTGCTTGCAAGGAGACGTGACTGGGGTGTGCTATTATTGAACAAGCGTGTAACGATCATGAGGATTTCGTTCAGTCCCCTGCAAAAAACAACAGCAGCAATCTGGTCAGGCTAGCAGGAAAGCTGCATTCTGTGCAGCAGCGTGCCGTCCGTAGCGTGCCTTCGGTACGGTAGCGTTTGCGTGCAGAATGCAGTGCCTTTAGTCATAGACCGCTCACTATTTGGGCTCCTGTATTTCCCCTGGTTATTCCTCCAGAGTAAGCATAAGCAAGGTCACTGTGCATCTTTTCAAGGACAGAGCTCTCAGTTCCTGCATGCTGATTTATCGGAGGCTCCGAGTAGCCTCGGAGCCGCAGAGAGGGAGACTGCCTCGCAGTGCAGGCTCTAAGATTCGTTTAAAGGCACAAATATTCTGATTGTTCCTCTACCAGAAACAGGTCTCTTTTGAAAGGGCAAAGCAACGAGACCTTGTCCACAGCCATCATAACTCCTCTAAAAATCTCCCCATTGTCAGGAGAGGCTCGATTCAGCTCACAGGGAAATCAATGGGAGTTTTGTTGCTGATTTCACTGGGAGCAAAATCTGCTCCCAACCCTTAGCTTCTTAAAACAAGTTCCAATGAAAGCTTTATCCATGAATGAAACATCCTAGCTAGGAGGTTCTTTTGCCCCAATAACAGATGGGAAAAGGATTTTGACAACAAAATGTGGAAAAAAAATCCTTTGCCTAAGAGAATGGGAAGGTTTGTGTGTGAATAAATTTTTCTAACAGTTCAATCAGCGTATGCAAAATGTTCTAGTGTGCCAGCGGCCCAGCTGTGTGAAGCAGCAAACAGGGACTGTTTCTGGACTTTGTCTCAGCTGTAATTGGTGCTGAATGGGAAGAAGGGCCAAAGGTAAGGTGCAACCCTTTCAGCTCAGCTCCTGCTGCCCGGGCTAGTCCTCAGCACGACCGATGGCGATTCAGGAAAGCCAATCAAGGGCTAAAGCAGGCTTTGCCTTACCTAATTTTAAGCAACAAAAGTATCAAAAAGTGTTTAAGGTAGGAACCTGGTCACCCGGAACTCCTGCAGGCAGGAACCCCCAGGGGAGACCAGCCCTTCAGTCACCCTTGACTTTGCAGAGGTGTAGGGATCCAGCCTCTGGATCTTCTTCAGTCCTTCTTCAGTCCCTTCCAAAGCTCCCACACATGCATCTGTGAACCCTGCTAAATGCTTCAATTCTCATTACCACCTGTGCATATAAAACGAGTGGTCATCCCGGGTCAGGACAAAGATCATCCAGCCCAGTGCCTTGTCCCGGACACTGGCCAGTGATGGACACACAGGGAAAAGTAGAAGAAGAGGACAAGGACATAGCAATATTTCCTTGGAAACGTTCTCCCACCCTGTGGTTCAGCGTCTTCCTGAACCAGGGGAAGAAAAACAGTGTTTTTGGTTAGACAAGTAACTGAGTTGGATGCACTTATTTGTACTATACTGGGAATAATACACATACCAGGGGACTGCAAATTAAATAGCAAGAGCAGTTTGATTCCCTCTTGTCAAAGTCATCAGCTCTAGGGCAAAATATGTTTCTTTTAACAATCAGTTCATGTATATAGGAACCCCACCACTTAGATGGATCTAAATGCATATCCTTGTCAGTAACAGGAAAAGCAGTATGGCCATCAGAAATCCCGGGTTGGGACCCAAGATGCTACACGGGCAGATTTGTATGGGGAAGCTGAGAGGTAAAGGCAGATGTGAAGGAAAAGTTATTTAATGCTTCAATTTGTTGGATTTTTAGAGATGGCTTTGAAAATAATCTCCAAGAAATTTGTCTCTGTTGCTCCAGGAGTTATTTTACAATAATACCGAAGTATCAGAGAGCAGAATTTGGCTACTTACAACATTCTATGGGTATGATGCCAGTTTTGCAGGTTTTACTGTCACTTAGGTTTTGGTAAAAACACTTTCAGCCTTTCTTCCTCTATACCACTCCAATCAAAGTGATTTTTTTCTTGAGAAATCCATGCTGTCGTGCACCAAACTCATGAGCCTAGCAGCTCTTCTGTCTCCTGGCCTGATGGTCAGCCTGAGCTGCAGTAAACAGCCTGGAATTGCCGTGTACTCTCAGTCAGTCTTTGATTTTCCGTGTCCTCTCATCCTTCTCTGCTATATCAGAGCTGGCCAGAAGATACAGCACCTGAGAGGCCTATGTGCAGGAAAGCTGCAGGAAAGCAAAAAGCAAAGTACAAAGATATATATTATAAGTGGAGAGGGTTTTCTGTGCCAGATCTTGCACAGACACCATTCCTGATGTCATATGCAACAGAAATCTGTTTGCTGCCTTCAGCCCAGTACTACAATAACACTGCAGAACTGGAAGCAGAGCAGTTCTGTGCAAGCATAAAGAAATAGGAAGTCTATTGACAAATTTTCAAAGGATGCTCAAGGTTGCCTGCAGTATTTGTTGTGAGTGAAAATAGTCACAAGGTGCACGCAGAAGGGCTGAATGAGCAATGCCAGCACTCCTTCCCAGGGACCCTTTGAGAGGTTGACTTGTCAACCACAGGCCACCTTGAAAGCATCAGGCCTCTGCAGAGAACAATTTAATTTTTTTCAAATTATTTTACACCCTGCACTTAAGCAAGCCACGGGCAACAAAAAAACCCCTCCAGATTTTGAGAAGGGCTTGGGGAAAAGGCCATTAGAGAAAGTTGTATGGCAAACACAGATTTGCTGGGTATGACTGGGCCCCACGTGCTGTGTACAGCACTGACTGCTAGTCACGTACACGTTGACCCTGCAACAGGCAATGTGGCTACAATGACACTGGTAACATACAGGGAGTCCAGGCCACATCATGCTGTACTCCAGTCAGCGTCATGCAAAGCACAGGAACCCAGTCAGTAAGTTCTCTTCCGCCACCAGAGGATCAAGTATCACTTTGTATTGGGTTTGCGTGGCAAGGTTTTGGGAGTGGGGGGAGCTGCAGGGGTGGGCTTCTGTGAGAAGCTGCTAGGAGCTTCCCCTGTGTCTGGTAGAGCCCATGCCACCAGCTCCAAGATGGACCTGCCGCTGGCCAAGGCCCAGCCCATCAGCAACAGTAGTAGCACCTCTCAGATAATGTATTTAAGAGGGGGAAATAAAAAAATCCAACAGGACACAAAACTGCAGCCGGAGAGAGGAGTGAGGATATGTGAGGGGAACGACTCTGCAGACACCAGGGTCAGTGCAGGAGGAGGGCAGGAGGTGCTCCAGGCACCAGAGCAGAGATTCCCCGGCANCAACACACCACACACTTAAGTAGTATCAGCTACTCAAATACCTCTTAGGAGATGGTGAGAGAAAGATGGATAAGCTGCACGATATGCAGAAGCTCAGAAAGGGTATTCCTATATTGTTTTTTGGAGCATAGACTCCAGAGGCTAAATCAAAAATGGCAAAATGGAACTGCTCATAGCCTGTCATAACATGAAGCTGCCAGAAGCAGCCTGTCTTACATGTTGCTGGCCTTTATTTGTTGTATGTGAGCTGCTTGATAACTGTCATCAGAGATAATCTACCACAAGAAACTCCTCCATCCTGAGCAGCGAGACTCTGAGCCCTCTAACACAAACATGAATATTCTCCAGTGATTCCTTCCAATGGGAGCTCATCATTTCCTCTTAAGTCCAAATGAAGAACGGAATTTAAAAAATAAAACAAAACCAAAAGAAGTTAATATTGAATCTCAAAGACAAAGAAATCTTGGCTAAGCACCAAGACCGTGTTTCTGAAGCTCCACACAAGGAAAGCTGAATTAGCAAAAGGACAAAACCCGGCAGGAGTCACTCTACTTCTCTTGTGCAGGGAACAAGCACCTCTCTCTTTCTCTCTGCTGAAAGGACAATGTGCAGCCCTTAATTCTAAGCTGCAGTTTATTTTTTTAAAGCAAATGAAACACAAAAATTCACTTCTGATGGGCAGGTCTGATTGGGAATTTCCTTAAGTACTTTCCACTGAACCTGCCATTTGAATCAGAATTTGATTACGCATTCTAATTTCAGCTGAAAGCAAGGGCACTCAGTGTCTCAGACAGCAGGATCTGTCTGTTGGTTGTTTAAATCATGGTATACATAACTGAACATGTTAAACTCACAGTATTGTACAGGTTCAGAGTAAAGCAAAACAGGCTTCACGTTCCCCTTCAGGATTTTTTCTCTCCCTGCCTGCTCAGCCACTCTCCACTCCTCTTCATCACCGTTAGGCAGATGAAAGAACCTCACACACAGCATAGCAGAATGCTATGGGCTGTAAAAGGTTTTAGCAGAACACTTTTTACATCTCATTTTTTCCCCTAAATTAAATCAAGTTTATTTACAGTCTCTGCGATGTTTGTGTCAACTGCTAGATCCCTGATTTTGCAAAGCACTGGCACATAGGTATATGCCTGGAAGGTTCTGCTGAATATGAAACTCATAAACGTATGCTTATCAATATTCATTCTTTTGCAGATATAAAATATGAATTTATTAGCATAATCTAGTGGTTAACACAATGTCTAGTCCCCCATCACTGCCACAAATCCTTATGTCTTAAACTGGGATGTTAAAGGAAGCTGAAAGGACTCAGCTAAGATGTAAACATTTATTTCCTCCTGAGTTGGGCTAAGCCACGAGGGGATGACAACGTCTACGTTGGCACCAGGCCTCCTACCTGCGGAGCTGCCTAAATTGGAGGAAGTGTCCCCAAGATAGCATATGGTCTGTACACTGGATATACATTACATCATCTGTTGAATCCTAACCAGTTTCCTTCCATTTATGGGCCACATAGGCACTGTGTGAAATTATCTTGGTGCATACAATATCCCTTTTATACACTGCTGACACCACCTCTGTTGGAAAAGAAGCGAGGTCTTCCTGTCGCTGGAAGGCAGCTCTAATGCAGAAGTGCCATGGCTATAGTGCTGCACATTTACTATTAACAGTTCCTTACAGCAGGGCTTGCTAAAACGTAAAGCCAAGTGCAAAACTAAGTTGGGCTCGATGCTAGGGGCAGCCTTGCTTCCTCAGTGAGTGGTGTTTCCAGATTTCTAGAAAATATAGGAAGTTTAGCATGATTGGTATGATCCTGTACAGGCTCACAACAACCCTGCAAATAATTGAGAACGATGAAAGCTCAGTTTCCCTGCAGGGAAAAAGAAACAGGACCAAATTGCTTTTACAGGAATCATCTGTGAAAAGCATTAGTTTGATTTCGCAGCACTGCATGGGAGCCCTGGATTTAGCACCAAATCAACAGGACTGAGATGTTGGCAGAACCACGGTGGGGTCAAAGGGTTTCCATGGCTGACATTTGCTCTCAAAATAGGAAAGTCATAGCTCCCACCTAGTTCATCAAAACCAAACTTAAAGCCTTCTAGTGAAAGCCTGGAAAGTGCTGGAGTCAGTGGCACTCACTTTACAAGTTTAATGACAGTTGAAAATTTTGACATTTCTTTTCCTTAAAAATATTCTAGCATTAACACTACAATGAACAAATATTTCCCATGGTCAGAATAAGGATCATGCATTATCTAATGCTTAAAAACCCAATTAATAATTATTTTGTTATTTTAACAATACATTTTCATAACAAAAAAATATGAGATATTTAAAAAAACCTACAATATGGCATATAAAGTTAGATTTATTTCAGAGAGACAATGAATCTGATCTTGGAATACATTTTGCTGTGTCAGTGAGTCGTACTAATCAGAATGGGGGTAAATATGAAAAAGAAAATATTCTTCTGATTAATCAGCTAATTAAGTACTTCAAAAATTTTACACTATGCTTATAATCAAGACGTAGAAGAGACCTATTATAGAAAATTACTTAAGGAAAGTTACCTTTGCCTTTTTACCACAGTTCTGCATTGGTTGGCATTTGAAGGAATGAAGTATATTCCTCTTGAATTAACCATCAGCTTCAATTCACACAATCTTTGAAGCGGTCCAGACATTCAGCTTTCAAACCATTTTTCATGATGTTCTCCTACCGCCCTGATTATGTTACTAACTACACGTCGTAGGCAACAAGTGTTGTCTTGGGTAGTCTACCTGTTTACCCGAGTTACTCTTCTAGGCAAAGCCAATATGTTTTCAGACCCATCACGATTTTTTAAATAGTCCATGCTAGTCCGTGCTTAGTTCATGACAAAAATTATAAATAAAAAAGAAATCCATCCGGTTTCTGCAGTCATCAAAAATCCCCACTCTTCCTGACATACATTTATTTCACTCTTCAGGCACGGTGGAAGTGGTCACCAGAAATCTGGACAACCAACCCTAAAGAAAGAAATCTCTGTCCCAACAGTACTAGGCACATCTTTCTGCCCCTCCTGTGGTAGCGTGGATTCAGCTTTTAAGCACTGCAGTGTCCAGTCTGACCTGCATGCGGTTACGGATACGGCTATTAATAAAACTGGCAACCCTTTCAAATTCCTTCCTTTCGATCTGCAATCTGCCATGAATTCCTGGGTCGTGCTTATCTGTATTAGGGTAGCAAACAGAGACCAGGCCTGGAACAGGACTGCGTTAAACACTGCAGCTGGGCATTAGCAGAGCCAGTTCTTGCCATGAGAGTTTATAATTTAAGCTGGCAAGAAGGAAAGGTGAGAGAGAGATTGATTAGCCCCTTTGACAGAGAGCAGGAATTGCAATTTAGAGGCGATGATTGATCACATGCAACTTGCTCAGCTTGCAAACAGGTACTAGGATGCAGATCCAAGGCGACGATGGTCCCTTTTGCTGACAAACGAGTCTGAGATTCCCGGAGGGGACAGCCAGCCACCCAGACCGAGAAACTCATTCCTAGACAGGGCCTGGATCACCCCTAACCTCTACCAGCAGTTTGATCTTTGCTGGCTCTGTGAACATAAAAGTCACAGCACTATCACAGGCAGTGCTGATATGGGCACAGAGACTGAGGGCCGCAGCCAAAAGGGTATTTAAACATCTTCCTCTGCTTGAAATTTTGAGAGTTAAATGAAGATCCTTGTTTGTCTCTTGGCTGCAGTGAGTTGTCCAGGGCTACGATTCAGATAAGGACTTACAGTAAGATCTTCAACTCAGCCAAAGTTTGGAGCTAGCTTGGGAGTTGTTTGGACTAGAACACGGCACAGCCCTTGGGGAAACTGCAGCTACTCATGACCCATGAGCCCCATTACACCGGCACTCCCCAAAAGAAAACACTCCCCAGGCTGAAGGCAGTGATCCATGGTTCCTGCGCTCACACACCCAAACACGCCATGAGCACAGCTGACATATTTTTTTAAAAGTATCACTAGCTATCACTAATGAATGCCTGATCAGGCTTGCATCCTCCACAACATACTGCCAAGAAGAAACCCTATAACTGACCCCATTGACATTTGCTATATTCCACCTACTTCCAGCGCTTACTTCTCTCTAGCGTAGGACCGCCAGGACAACCTCCTTTCCATCGGCCAGAAAGTTTTGCACGTTTATCAGCAGTCTTTAGTGGTGGTGTTGACCTTTTGCTAGAGAGCCCACAACACGTAATTGATTTAAATAGCCAAGTACAGCCACTCGATTGTGGTTTTTTCTTTAAACACCTAAAATGGGGAAGACAAAGCGGTAGTTTATCCATGGCCTATTATTAATCTCCAACACAGGGAGCCGAGACAGCATCTTGCCTATGGGATCCGGTGCTCTACAAGCAGGCATTAAAGGAACGCCTTTGGCAGGGAGAGACATCCCCAGGAGAGCTCTCCTCTGAGGAGAGGGAAGCATAGCACAGCATTTAGCCAGAATAGAGTTTTTTTGCAGAATATTCCTATCATCATCACCTTAACTGAAACTTCAGCCAGCTTTTTATTTTCTTCCAGGTGTATCCAGCAGCTTCTCTGGAGCTAAGAAGTTTGTGTGGGGGTTTTTTGTTTCGTGCAGTGTGGGTAGGAAGGTATGTGGGAACTGTAACTCAGTCATTTTAAATCACATGAAGCTGAAGCTTGAAAGGAAAAATAATAATAAATGGTTCAGATTGTCAGGCTCAATGCAATTCTCAATCAATTAAAGCTTATTTTAGCATCAGGGTAGTTTATTTTTAAAAAGTTCTCCTGGCACTTTGATGCTTTCCTATTACTGTGTAGCTAAAAAGGTCTTGCTGGGAACAAAGTACTCTTGGTAAAGCATTTTCTGAACTGCATTTTTAGCTTCCGTCAAATGACAATAAATAGGATCCACATGAGCAAACAGCGGCAACAAAATAGCTAGTGGCAGTGAGGGAGTGAGGCTACGGACCTGGGTAAAGGAGGAAGATAAAGCTGGGACTCAAGCACAGCAAAAACATGGTTGGTTGGGCTCAGAGTCTACGAACGTATTCTTCAATGCATCTAACTTTCAATTGCGATTCAGTATGTTGGGACATTAAACAGCAAAAAAATCACCGATGAAGGTATTCTACATCAGATAGCTGCTTTTTTCACAATTAGTTTAAAAATAGTATTTTACATCTGCATTTTGGATCCTTATTTTGTGTCATTATGATTTCATAGGTGTGGATGACGCAGGAAGAGCCAAATCAATATTCCTCTTTTGCAAGCCATGCAGCACTTAAGAAAATGAACCACGATGTCAAACTCACACCAAAAGTTTCACAGGTCCAAAAGTTGGCTAATTGATGAGGAAAGCTCTTCCCTGATGTGATAACAAAACCCATAACTAGTACTGTTTGTGGGTCCTTGCAGTCTATGAGAGTCGCTGGCAAACAAGAACAATGCTGTGAGTTCACCTCCACTGGAATCACAGACAAAATATTTGCTTAATAAAAGGGGCAATAATCACACTAAATTCTCCATTCTTATTTACTGTGGCAAAGAGAAAGAGTTTGCGGAGGATATCTAGAGGATATTTAAACTGGATATGAGGAAAAGTTTCTTTACTGCAGGAGTGGTGAGGCATTGGCACAGGCTGCCCAGGGAGGTGGTGGAGTCCCCATCCCTGGAGGGGTTCAAACAACGTGTGGATGTGGCACTCCAGGACATGGTTTAGTAGGCATGGAGGTGTTGGGTTGACGGTTGGACTGGATGATCTCAGAGGTCTTTTCCAACCTTAATGATTCTATGATTCCGTGATGCTATATATGCTATACTGTTGCATCTTGTCATAATAAACTGATTAAACTTTTGCTCTAAGGTTTATCAGACAAGGAAATTAAACAAAAGGTGGAAAGGGTGTATGAGGACTGTCCCTTACCCCTTTTTAATTTACAACTTCTAACATCCCATTTCCTCTTGCTTTTCCTCCTTCAGGCCTGGAGCCATCCCTTACAATACACTGCCCTGGGTAGAGTTTTTCCATTTTTTTTTTCCCAACTGGAAAAATGCACCATATCAAATACAAAGCAACAGGGAACTTAAGACCTTTCAGTGCAGCAGGGAACTATGGCATGGTCACCAAGTTCCCTCTGACAGCTCGTGTTCAGGCACTATCCCCTCACCTTGGATACCACTACAGGTTTGGCTTGGAAATTCAAGGAAGCTGCAGTTCAGATCTATACATATAGCATCCATCTGCTGTGAGCAAAGGAAGGACATGCCTTTTTCTTCAGCGTTGCTCCTTCCAGTCAATGAAGCGGAGAAATTGGCTGACACTGCAAAAATCAGTGCTTTCACGGTAAACATTGTGCTGTGGCATGTGATCCCAGTTTAGATGGTCACCTACTTCACAGGAAGACATATCTTGCTCTGGGCCACATACCTGGTAAATCCATGCAAGCTCTGACAGGCCCTACACAGAGCAGAGCTTGACTTTGAATGTTAAGTACATACTTAAATTCACCAGCTGCTGCCTGGAACCAGCACATCACCCCTCCCTAAAATATGCAGGAAAGCCATTAACTCTGCATTTCATGTCTGTTGCCCTTCCTTCTGTCCTCACTCTCCCATCACAGCACATCTGTGATCCAGAACTTGTATGTTCCTGTTAAAAGTATTATCTTCCCAGCAGCTAGTGAAAAGCTACAGAGCTACAAAATAGTTGCAGTTCAACAATATCCATCCAAGCTGACTTAGAATCGTAGAATCATTCAGGT
>VZTL01001038.1:0-14799 GCA_013400535.1 Scopus umbretta
GATGAAAACTGGTGCTCCCTTTTATAGTATAGCCACATTAGCTGGTCAGCCACCATGTTTGATCTTTTGGTAACTTTAGTGGGGAAAATGGGGTTCTAATTTTGGCCTTCTCTGGGCTTACACTGGGCTCTTTAGGAACAACAGTTAATGTAAATGATAGCTGGTGTGTAATAATAAGAGTTATTATATCTGTTAAACTATACTGTGCCATAATAACTTGTGTGTAGCTTGTCTGTACATGCCACAACCTATACCGGTCTTCTGAAAAACCTATACCAACCAAAAGGGGCAAAGCTATTACTGTTAAAAGACCATCAGTAGATGTTCTTAATTAGTCACAGGCCTGTTGTATTGCTTGCTTTTACTGTGATTCTTCCATGGCTATAGTCATGTATTGTTCTTGCTTCTTGGAGTCAGTTTTGGGAAAGAAATATTTACTGTACAGTGCCTGTATGAAATATATATGGCAAATATAGCCAGTGCTTAAGAATGTGATATTCAACACTTTGTTTCGGAAAAGAACGGGAATGAGATTTTTATAAGGTCTTGTGAAACATAATGGATTTATGGATCCACTGCAAAATTCAGTAGCATGAATTTCTGCTGAAGACGTTAACCTGAACACCAGTTTGAACTCAGTTGCTCTTCATCCTTTACCCTTTGCCATAAGGTAACAGCTTCCTGGGGCCAAATGCTGTTTTAAGTCTTGCTCCCCATCCCAAAGTCACAAGCCTGCTCGGAGCTCGAGGTAGAACTGAAGCTGAGTGTGATGAAAAATGTGCTTGCTTTCCCAAAGCGGGAAGGCTCTCTGTTCCCCTGTTGCCATGGTAACTCCTCCCCTCCACATTCCTTCATCACTGCTCACTAGTACCTTGCTCAGCCGCTGTCTTGAAGCAATCATTGTCTTTTCCTATTGCTGCACTGAAGCAAGGAGAGAAATTACCTAGAAACTGAAGGAACAGCCATAAGCGCACAAGGGCAGGTTCATTCTGGGTATAAAACCACCAAAGTGATTAGCCCTGAGGACAGGCTGGTCGGAGAATGAAGAACAAATTGGTGATTGGAAAGTGCAGCTCTGGTTCTCGTCAAGTAATTCACAGCATAACTTTTATGTTGATGGTCACACAGATCATTTCCTGGCATAGCTGCTTTCACTTGTGCCCCTGAAATTTGGGATTGTTTTAGAAAGCGATTGCCTGGGATTTCTCTGCCTGGGTTATGGTTGGTCACCAGGCCAAGCTAAAGGGCATCTGGTGAAGAGTTAGTCACAAAAAGCAGGCTGGTTCGAGACCGTACAAACTATTGTGAAGGAGGTTAAGATGAAATGCCTGCACTGACAGTTCCCAGAGGCTTTATTCCTCAAACTGATGCCCAATAAATTTGTTGAAATAGGCTTGACCCATGTGGTTGAAGCTTCAGTTGTGTAGCTGGTGATCTTTGTAGAGTCTCTAGATCTCTTTCTACTGGAAAATGCTTGATGGCAACCAGTCTGGCAAACTCTTACTGTAGATACTACCCAAATTAGCGTATGTGTGCTAGTACCCTGAGTGCAATAAGTTTTACAAGGGGTATGATCCTCTTCTTATAGGTCTACCTCCGCTTTTGGTATAGCTGGGCAGAGGTGAAATGCTTTTAGTATGCTCTGAACCTACGTGGCTATGCAATACAAATGAGGAAGTGTGGGCCGCATCTTATTTTGATGCAAAGGTTATCTCACATAATTACAAAGTCCTGTACAGTTACCTATCTTTAATTAGAAACACTGATAATTATCTATTGCAAAGTGGATAATTACAGTACTTCTAACTAAAACTCACTCGTCAGTATCTTCTAGAATGTGAATGAGGGCTGTTCTCCCACTCCTGAAATGTATGTTTTAGTTGTCATGGCTTGAGATGAGGTGAGTGCTGCTGTGGGATGTCCTAATCTCTCAGCTGTACTTGGTATTTTCCTGACAACATGGTAACTGATATCCTTGGAAAAATAACCCAGCACAGCCTGGTGTGACATATCCACAGTCCATACTGCACAATTTTAATGGAAACCTCATGATTAGAAAAATTTCAGGGAACTGGTTTTATATCATATTGACAGTTTTCACTTTAGGTTTTGCTGGAATGTTCTCCACTGTCTGGCACTCTTCTGGGGTTCAGTAAAACTGCACTAAAACTGTTTCCTCAAAGTAGAGGCTTTGTAAACCAAACCCAAATAATTCTGTAATGGAATCCAAAGGCTATTCTCAGAAATGGGACAGGGAGGCTTGCACTGACACTTCTGTGTGTCAGGTGTCTTAGGTATGATATGGCTGTGTATTTAGGGCTGGATGCAGGAGTAGTCAGCAGCAGAGCTTCTCCCCTCTTATAAAACCAGTTCTTTCTCTTCTTCAGTTCTTCGTGCTTATGTGTAGCTCTTCTTGGCCTGTCCTACTTACCATTTTTAGGTTTTCTTCCTTTGGAAGTCTCCTATTTAGTCAGTGGCTTACTCTCCCACCAGTCCCATGGTATCTCTTCATTTTACAAATCTGTCTCGCCTTCCTTGCACTCAGCCCTTCCCTCTGTATTTTTTTTGTGACACTAGAACACCAGGGGAGGGAAGGAGGGATACAACATGATGAGGATAAGAGATTGTGTCATTTGTTATCTGCTTGAGTATGGTGTACTATATGTAGAAAAGTAGTATCTGCAGACGAATAACATACACAGAACACAAGTCTTTCATGTTGTCCTCTAAAAGATTCCTCCTGAGAACCCATAAGATTGAAAGGATGGCAGAAATTTCAATCAAATTCATTCTCTTCTCTCTATAAGCAAATGAATTGATAGCATTAAGCTTTGAGAAATGCCGTATTCTCTTGAACAAGATGTTCATTGTGTCTTGCTCCGAAGCCTTATCCTACTCCTAATGTTATATTCAGTCTGCTAAATATAGATAATTTTTCTGATATTCAGACATGAAGAGAAGGTAATTAGTGGTGTTTGTGTACAGAAAAAGCTGATTTGTGCAGGGAAAACACAAACTCTGCCTCCCTCATTTCCATGACACAGAGCGTGTGGAAAACTGTAACATACCCGTTTTCCCCTCCTCAGGCAAGAAAGGAGAAGAAAACCACTCAGAGAAATTGGAATGCAGCAACTTGAGCAACTTTTAATTGAGTATGTTTAGTAGCTGGTCATGTTCATGAGCAAATGAGAATTAGAATTAGGACAATATCAGTCATATTAACTTTAAATAATTATTTGATCTTCAACATGTATCAGTCAGCTTAACTCCATTCGTTGAAGAGTATGTGTCTGACCCTGTTGCTGTTGTCATCACAGCTCTTCTACGATGTGAACATGAAAATCAACAAATCAAATAAGATGGAAAAGAACCAGCAGCAGGAACCCCTGCTGCTCCTGAAAGCTCCAAAAAATGATGCAGTAGCGCATCCCTATTCGTGTAACAGAGGTAGCTCTGAAGTGAGTAAAGGAATTATCCAGTAATGTATAGAGACCTCAAAAGTCAGTGCCTGAAGGTACATAGAGGTACCACGTACACATAAAAATGTCTTTCAACGTGAGTGGAATCCATGCCAGTTCTATTGACTTCTGATAGGAAATGGCCCTCTGCTGACTTTCATCAGGAGTAGGCATTGCAGGTATGTGTTGATGACTGGTGGTGTGGTCAGGGGAATAAAAGTAAATGCAGCCATGAAAAGCCAGGTGGTTCAAAGTGATTACTGTGCTGTGGGCTATGCCACACTTCACTCTCTGCCAATCTCAGTTTTCACTTCCAACTTTCTGAGACAATGAGGAACTCTGGAGGAATTCTTCTTCATGAAAGGTGGGTTGAGATCCACTGGGAAAATAGCTGTCTTTTAAAGAAACTCTTTTTAATTCTTGGAGCTTCACTATCAATGTTAGCTACATGCAAAAAGTTGCTCATAAATAACAAAGCTAGTATTGCCAGCATGCAGAGTGCTGATGCATACCCTCCAGATAGGAAGCATTGCTCGTTTGAGCTTGATAGAAAGGTACTGCCTCTGCTCAGAGGGTCACTGAAATGGTATGTCATTGGAAATAGAGACATTAGAAGGAATAGATAGCATTTTGAATGCATGGCATTTCCCTTATACTTTCAGTCATTATTTGTCATCGTTCATGTTTTACTATGTCATATCACTTTTCATTTTACTGTATTTTTAGGGGATTTTGAAATTACTGCTTAAAAAAATGTCTCCATTCCTTTTAGTTTCAAAATGCAAATCTTACAAAATACAAGACTGTGAAGACATTTTTCCATGCTTTAAAATTCTCTTAGAGTTGGCTTAGGATGGGAATTCCCTGCAAATTCTACAGCTGTGATACAGCAGCTGTGGGGGCCAGAAAGTGAAGTGCATAAGAAACTGTCATAGTGCAAGCTAAGGAAAATAAAAAGAGTGAACATACAACAGGCTTAACAGTGTTTATGTAAACTTCTAAAGGTTTTATTTTTGATCAGTTCAAGCAAGTGTTAATTCAAATACTTGTTGAGTTATGCTGATGGTAGAATGACTGTGTGTCAACCTTCTTGACAAACGTGTAAATGCATTTAAGTGTGATGTTAAAAAGACCGTGGTGGCAATGGGAAGTCCCCAACCTAATATTGAATGCAGATGGTGTTTCAACAATGTCAGTCAATCAGTCAATCAATTGGGAACAAATTCTTACATTTTTGACCTTGCTTTGAAAAGTGCAGAGATATCAAAATCAACTGTTACTTTGCTGCCTGGACTTGATTTTCCTCCACCCACAAAGAGTTCATTTTGTACAGCAGTGATCTTTGGTCACCTGTTACATACTCTACATTTGCATGAGTACATCACTGTCTCTGAAGATCATCTTTCTGTAAGCACTAATGCATAGTCCTTCAGAGATAACAGTTTTAGCCCCAGAAAGAAAGGAGAGGATAAAGTCTTGAGTGGTCTGTATGAATAGAGAGAATTGAAGAAACTAGAGTGAGGCTGCTAAAAAAGTATTAGAGGGAAATAATGGCAATGAAGATACAGTAAAGAAGAACTGGGCAGGTCTCAGAAGTCATCCAAAATAGAAACATCTTGGAGGAATAAGCCAGTGGGATATCAAAAAGAGTGAAAATCAAGACCATGCATAATGGCTGGTTTAGTAGGACCAGGAAACTATCTTGGGATATTACCCTTGCTGTGAATTTGTTTTGTTGGGACCATGGTTCAGTATAGATGGCTGAACTCTAGCTTTTCTGTAAATATCACTAACCCACTTTGTTGTATTTCCAGGAAGACGTTCTATAAATTGCAGTCTGGTCTCATGATAGACATAGCAATGCTGTGTTTGCAGCTTCTCAATGCATATTAACATGATAGCTCTGTTGTAGTGATGTTTTTTCATGTGAGAAGTTCAGTTCAACCAATGTTAGAATCAGTTGGCATGTCCCATATATGGCACATTTTGATGCGTTCACTTTCAGTCAGTTGTTTCAAATGTATAGAACTGGGCAAAATATTTTGATACTCTGGAAAAAGTCATTGCTGTGAGTTTATCCATTGATAAAGTGATAACTTTGACATAGTAAGGCTTTGGATGGAAGTCGAGATATTTTCATTTTAACTTTCCTGGTTGAACGTTTTTCTTGGTTTCAGAAATTTTGTACTTTTTTTTTTCCTTGATGTTTTGTTTTGAAAAAAAAAGTGTGATCTGTCAGGCCAATTCCAACAGGCCAAAGTTACTCCTGCTCTGAATAGCTTGATGTCAGCATTAATTAACTAGAAGTCCCTGGTTAATTGCATTTATTCAAAAATACACTTGCACTTAGCTAATCTTTCCAGCAGCCCTAGAGCTTGATGAGTGTGTTACATACAGGTATGAAAGATGTAGTAGATCTTCATTCAACCATTCTTTTTCATGAAGATACATGGATGGGTCTGTGATCCTTAGGATCCCCATAGGCATTACCCATGAGGTCTTTTCTCTCCCAAATATGGTGTTCTTTGGCCCTGTTGGTGCTCTGTGTTCAGTCCCGGAGGTCAGCAAGTCCCCCAAGGAGCCAACACAGAGAATGAGATCTTTCGATTTACCAGCAGGTGGCATTAACGGAGCAGAGAGATGTGCTATGGGCATCGTTAATGAAGAAATTAGCGACACTGGCTTCCTGGGAAACTTGACTTATTCTTGTTACCTTTTTACTTGCCAGCTCATCCCCTTAGACTGTGCCTGGGTAGCTTTTCTGACACTTTCAAATCTTGTGCAGAATGATTGCCTTAAGTTTCCGTTGTTTACCACTCAGTGTGATTTTCCCAAGTCATATGGCCTTATTTCTCATCTCTGACCGTATAATTGAAATATGTTGTTGTACTAGGCTTGGATAAATGACTAGGAACAAGGCTGTAGAAGAATAAACATATTTGGAGAAGTATTTTGCGTGCTCCCAATATAAATAAGAATTTGTTCACTTCAAAACTACAGTGGCTGTCAGTTGGAAGAGAAGATTTCAGGTTGCAAAATTATATTAATTTAAAAATCAAGGCATTCATTTATCCAAATGGATGTTCTTTTCATGTATCGCAAATTATGGCTCACTTTCACCAATGACTGTTCAATAGAAGGCCACCTTCCTTGTCCTGTATGAAGCCCTCTGGTTGCTGAGGGAGCACATCCTTCATGTTTCCACATCAGTGTGCTCTCTGAGGAAGTCATCTAAAGAATTCTTATGCTAACCAGCATCTTAGTGCAAGCGTTTCAAGTGGGAAAATACACAGATGTATTTACAGCAAAGATTGTCCATTAAGTGCACACTAAAAAAGTGTCCAGTCTCTTCTTTCAGTGAGTCTTAATAAAGAATTACATGGGAAATTATTAAGGACTTGAACAAAAATACTTTAGACTAGAGGCGTGTATTTAATGCCAGTGGGAAGGTTGTTAAATCCCACACTTGGCTCTTATAAAGACTGTAATTGCCATCCATAAACATAAGTATTCCTAGAGGCACCTGATGCTGTGCAGCCAGCGTAAAACAATGATACAGATTTTTGCAATGTGATCGGAGTCTTCTACGCAAATGTCATTTCTGGGTAAATGCCTTGGTCCATTGAAGTTACTAGGCTTTGGCAAATTCCTATCTAAGAAAAGGATCAGGGCATGGTGGAAGAGGGTGGATTTTTTCCTGACTCAACAGATAACAATGCTTTGGAGGAAAAGTGAGTGAGGCAGACACAGACCCATCAGTGTCAAACTAAGTAAAGGTAAATGATAGTTAATCAATATTTATGAACCCTTTCATCCATTACTGGTCTTAAAGAACTATTTTTCTAACAGCTATAGATGACAAGACCTGGAATGTAGAGGCTGGAAGGAATGCTTTCCCAGGGTGCTGGTTTAGCTCAGGAGCAGTGTCTGAGTCTTTTACCATGTAGCGTGTATGCTAAGAAATAACCAGCACCTGCTCAAAAATGGCAAGGCCAGGGAAGGGAAACTTAGGCAGAATTCCCAAATTATTTCAGTCTATTAAATACATGCTCTGAAAAGCTCAGGCTTCAGCAGTGATGTTTGCACATCTACAGTCCTTAGCCTCTGCTGACTAATTATGATTCTACCTATGTTGTATTTGGCAAGCAGTCAGCTTTTGTTTAAGGGGGCTGTTGCCAGCTGTGCTGGTGAAAAGTGCTTTTCAATAAGATTCCAATTAAATGCTTTATTAATATTTCTTATTCACTGGTTGCAGTTGTTGGTAACATGCATTTGCCCAGGAGAGCTCAAATTAAATGCAGCAAGGTGCTGCTTGCTGGGGAGGAGTAGAAAATGATTCTTTAGTTGTTTGTGTTCACTGCGTGGTGTATAAGTGCTGATACAGATCCAGTGTGCAAACTGCACGGGTCCTCATCCAGCAAATTCCCCACCCAGGACCCGGTGTAGCATGGTTGGCAGGCTCTGGGAAAAGGCAGCCACTGCATGTTTGTTCAGCAGCGAGAGGGGTGGGCAGCAGGGCTGGCCTGGCTTTAGTTCTGTCAATGTTTTACATAAAGCAAATATTTCCAAAGGTGATGCTCAGAAACTGGAAACTGAGGGCACATTGGGCCATGCGTTTTCCTCTTGGTCCAGTACTGCGCCATGACAAACAGTGGCCTCCTCTGAGAATAATGAAAAAGCTGAATTTGGCTTGGCCTTTCGGTCATGGTAGTTCCCAAATGTAGTGAATTGAGTATGAAATGTGAGCAGTAAAATCCAGCTGGAAGCCCTCTGAATTGGACGTGAACTTGAGTGAATGACTGTAAGCTTGTGTGGGACTCCTGATGCACAAATGCAATACCTGGGCCACAAGCCCAGGGGACAGATGGGTTTAAAGCATTTCCCAAATCAAAGTTTTAAATAAATACAACATCCTTCCCCATGTCACAGTTGATTATACCAAGCATGGTTTTCAAACATCTGAGCTGAGTAATTTCTATCAGCCAAACTCCACTTGAGTTAACACAATAGTATGTTTTTATTAAAGTGTGAATTGTTCCTTTTCATTAATATTTCTGTATAAAATCATTGTGGCCTTGAGCAAACTCACCTCTCTGCTATTAGGAGTGAACGTGAGAGAAAGGCAAGACAGAGTTAATGGCTTCCTAATGTGTGAAGTTGGACAATCCAAGTCTTTGAATTAAATGCCTGAAATGCTGGACTTAGACACCTCCTTCTGGCCATCCCATCAGTCTTCAGGCATATAGCATATATATCTCTCTACCAAACCCAAACTTCTAACCGGCAAGCCAGACCTTTTGATTTACACCAATTATGCCACTACTGCACATCAGGGTTTTTTGAACAGTCAATGCATCTGCGCATTAGTATTAGTCTCTTTTAATGTATTGTGGTTCTGTATCTGTTGTTATGCTGATGCCAGCTGAGAGTAATTCCAGAGGAGTGTAAGTTAGGATGAAGCTGTTCTAAAGATGAAAAGAATTATTGCATTTCTCTTTAGGATTGATTATTTTTCCTGTGCATCTGAGCATTTATGAATGATTGTCAATTCTGAACCACATTTTTCTGCTCCAGGATTTAAGAAAAGAACTTAATGAGATGAATTCCTATCTGCAAGGTACTCAGAGCTTGTATTTTAAGGCAGAATAGGCTGCCATTTAGTAAAAAAACAGTCAGCATTTCTTGGGGATGGTTCAGGTTTACCCTCTTTTTTGTATTAAACTTTGCTCTGCTTCACATTTTGTTTGTGAGTTCTTTTATAAATAAGATTCCTAGCTGGGAGTGTTGCTTCCACTGCTCTATATTGATAACCAAACCATCCTGACACCGCAGATTAAACTGGCTCCGCAGTTGGTGCACATTGATATCTCTTTACTTAGTCCTGTTAGTCTTAATTGATAGGGCTTATTTATGTGCATGCAGAGATTTTTCATATGATTAAAACCCAGTGATATTGGTGCATTCAAAATTTTGGTATTCATTTACAGAAACAAATTTGACTAATAAACATTGATTTTTTTTTTTTTTTTTTGCATGGATTTAAATAATTTTTATATGTCTGAGCATGGTTATGATGATATACTCTTTAAAATTAAACAGATTCATTTCGTGTTTAGACTAAAATAAAAGTAGTAGTGTTTGACTTAGCAAAGCTTCAGGAAGTGATTCCGTTTCAGACATTTGGGGCTCAATTCTGCTTGTGACACTTGAGGAGCCACTACAGAGAGTGTTACAAGTTATGTTTATTAAACTGACAGAAGTTGATACGATAGGGGAAGTAAGTTGATGGTGGGTTATCTGAATCTGTTTAAAACACTTTTAAATTTTTGTTCCAGGAAAATATTCTGGAACTGACTTGGGTCAGAGGGAAAATGAGACAATGTGCAAGGGCACTTGCCTGGCATGGAGGGCACGTCCTGCCATGGTCAAGGGTTGGAGGAACCCAAACCAACCCAGCCCAGCCCAGCCAGTAACGAGGCAGACTTTCGACCACAGTAAGACTTGCCTTTCAGGCAGGCTTTTACCAGTTGTTTTATAAAGTAGATTTGCAACTTTTGTCATGCATCAGGGCATGGCATGTGAGTCTGCACTTGGCCCCTTGTCTTGACACAACATCTGAGAGTGGCTGGAATAGAAATGAGAACATCATTTGCCAAGATTGCACATGTTTTCATTAATATGTAATCTTGCACCTTATAATAGGATAGATAGCAGTTTCAGGATTGAGCTTCGTATACAGTGGGTAGGCGCAGTGAGAATTAATTTTTTTTTCATTATCTTGAATGGTAAACCCATCTGCCAGATACAGAGTGGTGCTGAACACTGCTTGCTCCATTTTAATGTGAGGAAACTAATTAAAAGATTATAGCTTCAGTGTTTAATAGTTGATCAAAATATATTGGTGACACTGCTTGCCATTCAAATTTCATCATGTTGCAAGCAGCAAAGGGAAAACATGCTGACACTTCCCTCTCTTTGGGATTCAGTTCATCTCATTCACTTTCTAATCTGATCTCCCAGGATATCAAATGGGGCTTCTGTTTGTTAATGAGTGCCCAATGTTAAATGAAAGTTAAATGAAACCCAATATCCAGCAGTGATCAGGTTTACTTTGTGCAAGGCCCTTCTCACAGTGTTCCAGGGAACTTGTGTTTGATGTCCAAAGGAGAATTGACTTCTTCAGTTGTGTATCAGAGAAACAGTTTGGCATACTTCAGTGGTTGAATTGACAAGCCATTGTTTCTGCATGATATTTATAAATAAAGTCGTCTTAACAAGGGTGCTGAGAAACACTTACTGTTAACTGCATCCCATGCTGTCCAGCTGGAGTGGGAGTTTCCACCCACGGCAACCTTAGGTTGAACTCTAAAATCAGCACCCTGGTACCTGGGATCCCATGTTTTCCTCTTGCCACTAAGTGAGACTTTGATTTGGTTTGCACTGTATTACAGTTCTATCAAAAATTTGCTCTGTCCTAAAAACATGAGAATTAAACTTTACTTGGCATCTTCAAAGAATTTTGCTTTAAACAATAATAGCTCAGCTGTGGTTCACAATTACAAGTGAAAGAGTGGGCTGCATCTCTCAGATCTACCATCCTGACTTTTAAGCTACATTTTCCCTACATAGCTTTAAGCTCCTTTTCCCCTTGTGGGTGATGTCGCTGGGACAGAGGAGGGAGCTGCAGCTGGCAGAAAACTGAATGTCTGGAACTCATCTGGTTGGTGGTCTTCACCAATTTCAGATAGCTTGAGTAAACTGCTCAAGAAACTAGGTCCAAGACCTACAAAACCCAGGCGCACTGTATTAGGAATGCTGATCCAGCACCGAACATGCTTCCACGAGAATCCTCTTCCATTAAGAGGATTTAATTGCAGTCCCAATGAACGTTAGCTCCAGCAGAGATTAAACTGAAGTGCCCATGAAGCTTCAGTATTAACTTTTGTGCTTTCTGTGTCTTCTTGTTAACTCCTTATCAATGAAGACCAACTGACGGCCTCATGAGATGAGTGTGTTGCATATTGAATGCTATTTATTTGCAAGAACTGTGAAGTAGAGAAGTTAATATTTCATCTTAAATCTCTAAGTGCAGGTGTTTAATTACACATTGCAGCTTGGGTAGCAAACAAGCCATCTGTCATGAACTGCACTTTTTAGCAAATAATTGCAAAATGTAAGAGGTCCAATACTTTAAAATTGTCTATCTCTTGTTGACTTGCACAACAGGTGAGAGTTAGGTCTCCACTGTTCTTTCAGTGCTGTATTCTTCACTGCAGTGATTAATCCTTCCATTCAAATAAGTGTTCCTTCATTTTGTAAGTTTTCACCTTTTTCCCTCTGCTTATACAGGAAAGTAAATTATTAGCATTAACAAGCTGGGAACAAAGTCTTCAGAAGTCTGCTTTTGAAATGGAATATTAATAAATCATCTTCCTTCTCTAATTCTGTAAGAAAAGGTTTCAAATTTTCAGAATTATTTCTGCATTATCTGTCCCTTGCAGGAAGAAATTACTATTGTCCAGCACTTCCACCAGCCACACCTTTGTAACGTGTGGGGTGGTTAGGGGACCTAATGTAACTAAAATGTGATCATAGCTGTGACTTTGTGTATTAGGTATGATATCTTTCTTACTTGAATTAAATTATATCTTGAGTTCTGTGTTTTCTAGTGCTTGATTAAAAAAAAAAACAAAAAACAAACCACGAACTGCCCCTTAATGCCCTTTTGGGCATAGCCCCTAGCTTTATTTACTTCTTTTGAAGATCACTACAGAAATTCTCTTTGTAATGTTAGTACCATCCTTCTGTGAGCAGTTAATCTTCCTTGAAAAGAATAGGGCTGTCTTAGGGTAAATTGGAGAGCAACTGGTTGCAAACCTGTTGCAGATTCTGTTCAGAAAGAATAGTTTTATGTCTTGATCGGTTTGCCTAGGCACACATACCTTTCTAAATGAGAGCAGTTTTACTGATAATAAAGGCATTATTTAAGCAAAATTGACAGTATTTTAAGAACCCATGACAAGTGATCCCAGTAAAACTAGGAGTTAAATTGGATTCAGAAGAGGCATCACACATAATGAGCCATTGATATTGAATTCTTCACTTTTATTTTTTGATGTATCTCTGTGTTCACTTGAGATGGTTCATTCTTCCAGGAAGGATTCCCCACAATCCTCAGAATTTTACTCTTTCTCTGTACTATTAAAGAAGTTCTTTCTCTGTTATTACAGTCTTTTTTTGGCTGAGATCCTCTCTGATTCCTCCCAAGGGATTCTTTTAAAAAAGTAAATGCAAGAGCAAAGCTGCTTATTAATGATGTTCACAAAGAGAATTGCTCTAGTAATTCTTTACTTCCAAAAACATTTTTAAGATTATATGAAATGCAGATTTTCATCTTTCAATGAAGGAACTTGAGGGCTTGTTAATGAGGTCAGAAGTAGTGCAGCTGATGTTAAAATATGTTTTGTTTTCAAACCTTTACACTGGTTTATGGCAAAGCTTAGATGAGGCTTTGTGTGAAGGTTTAATAACAACTTGGAAAACCATGTTTGGTAAACTGACGGGCATAAGACAGTCTTTCCTAGGCAATCTCAAAAGAAACTACCTTCTCGTTTATCTTGTTTGTGTGTTTGTGAATGCCCTGAGGTGAGGATGAAGAGTTACTCCAACAGGGGACTTCACATCAAGCACTGTACTGCAAATGGTCTAATACTGCAGTCTTCTGGGAAAATTTGGTGGGTGTCAGGTAAGGACGGAAAATGTGAACAGATGAGCAAATGCCAATTACTTATCCCTTTTGCTACACAGATCATGGTTTTGAATGGTGTTTCCTAAACTGGTTTTTTTACTTATTCTTTAATATGAAATAAAGCATGAGAAGAGATGATAATATACACATCTTTAACATCGTATGTAAAAGACTGTGTAGGACTCAACAGATCTGCTTCAAACACATCACTAAAGAGCATGCAACAGAGGCAGACACCAAACATAGGCTTTGGGTATTGGAAAACAGAATTGTGCAATGACTCCGCAGAGCTGGATGTCTGATCCTTCATTGCAGACTTCTGTGTCCCGGTATTAGTTTAGTCATCTCTCTCCATCTGTAACCACCTATTTGAGCAGCAAATTCAGGAGTGGAAATAAGTCTGAAAACTCAAAACTGTTTCTCCACCCACCATTTTCCTACTAGTTGAAAAGAGCATTAATGACAACTATTGCTACCCTGTGGATCTACTTCGCTTCCAGGCAGAATGGGCCCATGATTCTTATACTGGGTGGGCAGTGTCTCCATCTCTATGCAGTTTTTCTTCTGTTCCTTGGAGCTGTCTGCGTGGAGTTTGATCACGTTGTTCACCTACAGTATGTCTTTTTGCAGAAAAGTGTCTGGGATTAAATAACAGGCCCATCTGGGACAGCTAATGCATATCTGGTCTGATTTACAGTGGAGGAGAAAGGGTTGAGGAATCGGACAATGATTATAACCAGATTGCCAAGAGAGGGGACAATGTCTGCTCTCAGGCGTGCCCTTGCTTTATGAAGAAACAAAGCCGCACTGAATGTAGCAGGATGAAGTGAGCAATGGATATTTGACCCACTCCAGCTATAGCTGAAACTAACTTAGCTGGGGCTTCTTTTTTCCACCTAAAATCCTGACAAAGTTTTGCTTACACCTGTCAAGGTGCAGGTTCCTTTCTGCCATGCAGTACTTACTACTAGAGTGTTAACATAGTGACTCAGTGATAACATGAGCAGTGGGAGAAGAGTTTTTTGTGTGATGAAAACAAGGATGTGAGTGGGAGTGTGCCTGCCAGGCAGTGGTATATGACTGTAGCTAGTGTGGTCATGCCAAGCTAGTCAGCTTGTAACCAGCTAAGAGCTGGTAAGAACTGCCCAAGCGTTGACATGAGCAGTGGCTGAAGACCATATGTGTGGCTATGCTGTAGCCACTTCAGGTATGCCTATACATGAAGTATAGGAAGTATAAAAGGATCTTGCACAAGTCTTTTAACAAAAAGTTGTAGAAGCTCATGTGCATGTCATTGGGAATTGTCTGCTATTACCTGAGGATATTTAGAAATAGACAGATGCCTATTCTCGCTTGGGTTAAGCTCATTTACTCCCACTGAGACAAATAATGCTGTGTTACTTTACACTAGTTACTGTTATGCCTGATTTGAGTTCAAAGGCCTGTAAACAAAACACCTCAGTTCTGTGGTGAATTCACTGAAAGTATGCACAGGTTTGATATTTCTGTCCAGTAAAGTACTATCTTGTAATAAAGTGTGGCAGCCTTGAAGCTTTTTTTTTTTTTTAAATGTTTGCGAGCTTAAGTTTCTTG
>VZTL01001038.1:20602-40472 GCA_013400535.1 Scopus umbretta
CCCACGTTTTTAAAAAAAAAAAAAAAAAAAAAGGATGTTTTGCAAATTTGTTAGTGTTTTATCTGGTGTAGTAGAGGGATGTCTCATTAGTAATGGGCATACCTTTGCTTTTCCATTTAGGTAGCTCTGGCAAAATTCTTTTAGGTTCTCCACAGCCACCTCGTCTGCAGGCATTTTGTACTTTGCATCACTAGTCAGATTTAGGAATCTCATGGCAGGAATATCAACCTCCCTGATGCAAAAATACTCAAAAACTCATCCGTTCCTTGTTTCATTAGTATCCACCAAGACAAACATTATCTATAACAAAGAGAGAGTCACGTGTCTGGTTGAGTCTTCCAGCTTTGGTTTAGCCATTTTAGAGAAATGGACCATGGAGCTTGGCAGTGGGTTAGGATCTAACCTTAAATACAAGGAATTGTGTAGAACCATTTTTTGGTCTCAGTCCAACAACCGGCATCTTTGTGGACTTTATCATACCTTGATCCTAGTTAATAACAAATGCTAAAGCAGCCAAAAGGATTGGAGTTTTCCCTCTGTCCTTTCACAGTGGTTTGCTATGACCTATTTTAGTAACACTTCTAAATTACGCCCAAGAGCTCTTATTTCTCTTCCTAATAAATCTTAACAGGACAAAAGGGCTGAAACACCTGTAATCCGCATGCCTTTACCAATACTAGTATGTGATATTTTATTACATGATGACTTAATATTCTTCATGTCTCATGTACTTGGAACAGGAGTTGTACCACAGTGATTGACAATGGAAAATAATTCTGTGTATGACTGCCTGTACCTGTTTATGCAAACACATGTCCTGCAAGCAAGGCTATGCAGGTGCCTCGCAGTATTTCTCAGGTTTTGTAGCTGGTTCCAGCTCTTGGTTTAGGCAATACCATGAGATCCTCATGGCATTTCCCAGTGGTGGCAGAAATTGCCAGAACCTTGCTAAAACTATCTTTGGTTAGAAGTTGCTCCTAGAAAGTCATATTTGTAAAATCAGAAACAGATTTATTTGGAGCAGGTGGAATTTGTGTTTCTTTGTGTGATCTTTGCATTTTAAAGAATCATTTTCAAGGGAAGTTTATTTTTCACCTTGTTTCCTTATCAAGTTCAAAGAATAGTTAACTGAAACTGTTTTTAAATGGTTTAGTAGGCTTAGAAGGTGGACTGGCAGCAGTGTACTTTTACCAGTAATATTGGTGTGTGTTTTTCCGTTGAACTTTTGGCATTCATATGTGCAAAGTAGGGTTCAGTGTTACAGACCTTTCCTCTAAATTGTGCAGCAGCAGACTTGCAGTTTTCATAAATCACATTGAATGTCTCCAAGTTCGTTGGGGTGAACAGCAGGATGTGATTTTCAACAGGGACATCAAAAATCTTTGCAAATGTCTGGGAAACAAAAGACTCAACATATGTTCCATTCTTTGTTAGCAGAACAGTGAATCAGAGTTCTCAGAGTATCAGTATCATTCAGTTCTGGTATTGCAAATTTTACTTTTAAGACTCAGTTCCCAGTCATTTCCATAACCGTTGGATTTTTTTCATTGTTTTAAAGAATCTAGTGAGAAGAATCAGCAGCTGCTGAGTGTTTTCTCTGTTCCAGGAAAAACCTCATCATTATTCATAGATTTTTACAGTCAGAAGGGACTTTTATGATCTAGTCTGACCTCCTGTATAACGCAGACTGAAGAATTAATGCTAAGGATGTGCTGAAAGTAAAAGGCAGTGTTACCCAAGGAGGCCCAACTGCAGCAGCTTCAGGAGCTAGACCTGGTTGGGGTACTTCCTTCACTTCTGGGTGGCATCAGTAGCTTACATCTCCTTCCCTGCACAGACATGCTCTTTTCCTCATGCCACCCCATGATTAGGCAATAGGGTATCCCCCAGGCAAGCAGGTATTTCCATATGTTTTCCTTCCTACCTGCACTACCAACAGTTATTGCTGGTTTCTTTCTTCCTTGTCTTGGCCCAGAGGACCCAGTTGCTGCCTGCGAGTGAAAGGATTGGAGCCAGGATAGGGACTGACCTTCCAACTTCCTACCCCACCTAGTTTGCTGCAGAAGCAGCCCAGGCCTTTCTGTTGGGTCCCCAGGAGGGAGGTGTTTGCGCATTCAGGCAAGTTCTCTGTTTGGCCAGCCGTTCCCCGTCTCCTCTAAGAAACAACATCTTGCCAGAGGGAAGCATCCTTTGGCCTGGATTAGACCAAGAGCTGCCTGTTGGGTTCTGCTGGTGTTTCTAGGTGTGTTTAGGGCTGGCCTAGTCAAACAAACAAGCAAGATTCTCAAACACTAATGAGTTGAATAGCTCCTTAGGTCTCTTTTTGCATGGATTCCTGTCTTTCATGTCTCTCTCCTGTGGCTTTTGTTAATACAGTGAAATACATGTACCTCAAGATTATCTTCAGTGACCAAATCCAAGTTAAATACTTTGATGAGCCTCGTTAGATCCAGTTTGTTTTGTCTGCTGTCTTCAAGCACTTCATTATGCACAGGTTTTCCCTTGGACAAATAGTGAAGTTTGTGAGGTGGTTGTACTTATCAACTACAGGAACAAAGAGACTGTACTTACTCTAAAATGTTGTTCTCAGCTTTGCTGTTTTATGATTCTCAGCAACTGAAATTCCATAGCTTATAAAATAAATGTCACAGCTAGATTGCAGAACAAGATTATAGGTAACGTTCAAGGTACAGCTGACAGTTTTAATTTGCTCAGTAATCTTAACATACCGAAAGATCTTTTCTATATTTATACACACTATCTGTGACACACGCTCACTCAGGACACCCTTGGTCTGACTACTTCATAGCCTAAATGTTGGTGCTACTTCTGTGTAGTTTTGTTCCTGTTGTTGGCCACTTCTTCTGTTGTAGATTGGAAGAAAAGAAGATTCCTGGCCAAAAGCAAAACAAAGGAAAAGAGGTGAACGTCTGTGAAACTCACTGAACCTGGCAGCATGTGTTGATTAGAATGTTGATTGGAAAATAAAGGCATTTATCCAGATCCTTAACTATAAATTAGGAGCCTGAATGCAGGCAGCCAGATTGAAAATATCAGTTGTCCAAAGGTTGCTGTTTGCCTCCTGCTTGTCTCTCTTGTCTGTAAATGCAATACATTTTGTGTTAAGCTGTTCAAATTTCAACTAGGAAATTATTTAACCTGAAGCATTCCAAAACTGCCTTTCCATAGCCCAGAGCTGTCATGGCAGCTCACTGCACCTTGCCTGCTAGGCTTGCTTTCCTACCTTCTTAAACATAACAAGAGTGTTCTTTTGTATGTCGTAGCTAGTGCAGACACCCTTGCTGGCTGTCATCCCAAAAGGCATCTCTGGCACATCTCTGGCCATCTCACAGAAAACTTCTACACTGTCATTGTGAACTTCCTAGTCCTGGGAAGAGTATTTATTAAGACTGTGTCCTGCATTCTACTAGGATGTGTAGGAGTGAGAGCTACAGGTGAGACAGGCCCCTAAAGGCTTGTGAGGTAGAGAAGAGAGTGTAATCATAAAGTTGGTATAGCTTGCCATAATTACTTCCAAGGGGAGATCTTCACAATAGGGGAGGTCCTAGGAGTGCTGTGACACCACCAGTGCATTCACCTTTCCAGATAGCGTCGGCTGGGCTGGGTCAGCGTGGATGGTGTATGGCCCCCTATGTCCTTCCTGCGCTAATCTCATCTGCTCTGCACTCCCCTGACATTTCCACACTCTGCAAAGACTTCTGCAGATGAGGAAGGATCATGCCAACAGCTGCTCCCCTGCTGCAGCTCATCTGCACAGGCGGCAGGATGTGATGGATTAGAGAGGAGGGCTCTCTGCTTGCAAGAGGACCTGACTGATGTGTTTGGTGCTTTGACTGAGTGCTCTTCAAGGCAGGGACCTTGACTCCTACATCTGTCAAACAGTCACCGTGCTGTCCACCCTCAAACTAATAGTAAATAAGCATGATGAAAGGCAACAGCGCTTCCACATTTGATTTAATCAGACAATTATTTCATGCTAGATGAATAGTAATTTATATGCTGAGACCTCCCAAAACATCCTGGCACTCACATTTGTGAGCAATCTGTGACTAATAGAAGGCCAAATACAGCTCTTTATTTACTTGGACACTATTTTGTTGGCTTCGACCCATTAAATTTCTGACATGCACTAGCTCATGCTCATCTATTGTCATTTCAGTCCCTGAGTGAAATCATGGAGCCCAGTCAAACACATCTGCAGGCAATATCTGCTATCAGTGTGGTTCAGGGAACTCTCCAGCATCACTGCGATAGCAAGGGCTTCTCAATCTGGCCCAGTACTGGAAAACTGCCTTCCTTCAGAAACGGCTGCAAGCAGCTTGCTGCAAAGCAAAATTCTGGGCACTCTGAGCATTTTCATAGTTTGTCCTATTATGCTGTATGTGCTCACCAGCTCTGTAACTATGAGGCAATTTGGTAATGAATCCTGTTTTCCACATCCATAAAACTTGGACTATCAACTGCAGCCAGCACATTTGGGACCTTATCAGTTCAGGTATGAGTCCAGACACTGTGCTTATAACTGTGCAGAGAGATACCGGAATAAAAGTCTTTTTAGTTAGAGAAAATCCTTGATTGAATGTTTCAGATATTAAAGATTTCAAGGACACATTGAAAAAGCAGGAAAAAAAACTCTTCCTATTTTACTGACTTCTGACTGCATGACTTGACAGCTGAAATTTATTTTGTGCTCTTTGACTGTTGTTCTGTATCATTCAGCCCCAAATCCTAAGAATCTTATTCAGCTCTGGAAGCTAGTAGGAATCTGCTTGAGAAAGAACTACTTGAGTTGGATCATATACAGTGTGATATTTTATGACTTCCTATCCATGCAGGTTTCTTAGCTGACAGGAGCTAAAAACCACAGTTAGCATGATATTCATGGAGTTGTGCTCTGCCCCCCTGAGTTTCACTGAAGTTGTTTAAATCATCAAATGGAAAGATGAAGAAAAGGCATTCCAGTATAGTAGACAATATTTACTGCTTTTTTTATGGACTTAAGCACAAAGAGAATGTTCCTTCACCAGATCAGCCTGCAACTATTCATGTCTATGATTTTACACCATGTTTGAATAGAAATGCATTGATTAGGTAACCCTAGATTTTTAGATCAGTTACAACTCTGAGCAGGGATTACAAGTTTTTGCATTTGGGGACTCCAGTAGCAGTATAACCCGCACCAGCAATGGTTAAGTCTCTCCAAAGAAAAGGATGGAGTTAAGTAAGGATAGGTAGGTCAATAGTTCTGCCCTCTTCCCACCAGCCACCAAATTTGAGATGGTTTGGCAGCAGTCCTTTCTCTGAGCATACAGGAAAGTCCGCTGTGACCAGGGCTGTGCAAACACTGCTGTAGCATCATGCTCACAGAAGCTGCTCTGAGTGGTAGGTCTCTGTGCCTAGGTACCTATTGAGGAAAAGTGCTGTGGGCTGAGATGTTCTTATCTCTGCCTGGGCTGCTTATCTATAAGTGTGAAAATGTGGATAGAAACAATTAAATTTAAAAAATGCAGAGAAAACTGAGGACCTGGGTTTTTCAGGCAAGTTCTAGGTCTTTCAGTTGTGTGGGATTTGGTGGCAGTGGCAAGCCATATATCCCAAAGTTGGAACAGAAACCAGCCTTTTGAGTTTTTCAGTGAATTACCTTAAAAAAGCCAATCACTGCCAAATCATCAGCATGTATGATGGCTTCAGCCTGATCAGTAGAGTTGATTAAAACAGTGCTAGGTCCTGTTCTTCTTTTCACCCATGTAATAAAGGCTGAGGCCTGTCTGACTCCTGTGGAAGGAAAAGAGAGTTAAAATGACCATCAGAATGAATGGCAGAAATTTCTGTGCAATCAAGATAGAGGCAGTGGAGGTGCAGAAGGATGTTGAATACAAATGGACTTGCGTTCCTTAGGACTGAGGGCAAAGCTGATTCAAAGCGGGCTTGGGGCATCCAAATTCAACAACCACAGATTCTAGTAACCATTTAAACTATTGCTGACTCCAGAAGATCACCGATGGATTGGTTTTGTGTTTTCTGGGACCTCTGCAAATGGCTCTATGTCCAATTAACTGTTTAATCACAGATAGGAAATAGAGATGAAGAAATTCAGACAAGTAGAAAACCTGTTCCGCAAGATTTCATGTGTCCCAAAATCACAGTAAGCTATAAAGAGCTATCGACCTGAGGTTTAATCCAAAATGACTTCAAACCAATTGCAGATTTTATTGAACTGCCTGTTCAATTAAATTAGGTGTCAAAATTGTTCCTTCGGTGCTGCAGAAGCGATCTGATAGGCACAGAGACATGTTAAAATTCCTCTGTGGTGCTGCAGCTTCACTTTCCAGTTTAGACATAAGAAACAAAGCTCAAATGTGAAAGTTATCCTTTAATTCTGGATTGTTCCATCTTTGGGGTTCCAAATTACTGCTACCAGTTTTACTGAGATTACTGTCAGCCTGTTTATTTGGTAAATTCTTTTCAAGCTTTCAGGAATTTTAGGAATCTTGAGTCTCTAAAAATACCTTTTCTAGCCATCAAGTTTTCAGAGGAATTGGAGCCACAAATTTAGGCTCAGGAGATGAAAATCTCAGCTGTAAGGCTGAACTCAGCTGTAAAGCCCTTTCATCTCTGCGGATATGACATCCTTGTTGGACCAGACCAAGAGTCCAGCAAAGGGTTAATGAAAATGATATAGGAAAAAGAAAAAGTCTGTATGCTGTGAAGTGCTGGAGTCAAGATGTACAGTACAAGTGGATTATCAAAGATGCAAGTCCTGGTACTGTGCATTTTAGCAATATGACAAGATCAAAATTGAGTCAGACCATTTTACTGCCATCAAGTCATTTTGCAGCAGGCTGCACTGCAACTAGTTTAAAATAGTGGTTTTTTTAAGGTGAAGCAGGCAGGTGTCTGCTCTGGAGCATATAGGCTGCAGAGCAAAGCACAGAGCAGTATCTAGTGGCCACATAGTGCTTGACTTCTGCTGTCTAAATGCAGAATTGAGCTCTTGCACTTCATGTCAGCGATATAACCCCTCAGCCTATTTTTCATGCGGTTAATCATTCTATTGGGTTGCTTTAAACAGCCTGTGTAGCTTGTTTCTATCGGACAAATTCTGGTCTTGGAGTTGTAAATGATGATTTTACAAAGCCTAGGATTTGGCTTTCGTGCTATGTCCATTGCCAGGACAACCATTCAAAAATTCCCTCTTCCATAAAATATTTGAGTTATTTTCTTCATTTAAGTGAGGACTCCAGTTTCTTTTGTGGTGTGAATTATACCATGTTCTGTATAAGAAGTCATTGGGTTGTCACTGTGCATTTTCAGTTGCCAGTTCTCAATGGTGTGAAAGTCATATGCAATAGGTGAGATTTTACTAGTTGTTGTACATAAGCATTTACCAGTCAAAAAAATGAAATTTAAGTCATTATTGGTGGTACATGTACTCTGAATAGTTGATTCTATCTTGTATGAATCACAGAGCAAAAGCCAGTTTCCTAACTTCTTGTGTCTTGATTGTAAGTGTGCCTCAAATAGCAGCTCTCTGCTGAAGGGTGACTATGTGCGTGTCATGTTATGATACTCTGCATTCACCGGTTCTCACAAGCATACTTGTCAAATAGGTTTACCAGTTTAAAAGAGGTTTTCTTGTCAATGCTATAGATTTAATCAGAGACTGAAGGTAGGTGCTTTTGCTCTCATGTGTCAGCACCTCTAATAAAAGTTCAGTATGGCAAATCACGCTTTCAGTGGCATTTGTGCAGAAGCTGCTGTTTGCACAAGTCTAGATGATGGGAACTTGTTAAGAAATTCAATAGCAAGGAAGAGCAAGTTACTAAAAATACAGAAGATCAGCTTGCAGCAGCAGCAGCCACAGGGGGCTCAGCAGTTAAAGAAGTCAGAGCGCTTGGTTGTGTACAGGCTCAGGAGGCAAACTCTAAGTTCCTTTTCTTATTGGTTGTATTAAACTTGTGACTCAACTATATCTGCTTAGAATACACTAACAGACGCTTTACCAAGTCATGCAATTTTTGTCAACTCGGTAAAAGTTCATAATTTTAGGCAAAACAACATTTAAATATCTTTCTTGTATATGTGTTCAGTGAAAGAAAAACTAATAAAGGCCTGGATTTCCCAGGATTGCTCAAGTCAGTCCTATTCCGATATTGTTGTCTTTGCTTAATAACTTTCCATCAAAGATTTCACATTATTCCCTGATTTTTCTGAGCCACATATGAGCTCCCTCTGATGGCTGAATTGCAAAATTCTTTTCCTTGGTTTAGGAAGTATACCTGTATACTGAGTGTGAACTTAGTGAATTCACAATGCATTGTTAGATGCACAGAGTATTGCTCCAGCCTACTTCTGTAGGCGTGCTCCCTGTGGGAATTGCAGCGAACTAGAAGAAGTGCGAACAGAGCAGGT
Organism: Scopus umbretta; assembly: GCA_013400535.1. Lineage (NCBI taxonomy): Eukaryota > Metazoa > Chordata > Aves > Pelecaniformes > Scopidae > Scopus > Scopus umbretta. Next base: position 29,036 of record VZTL01001038.1, read on the forward strand.
TCAGGACCAAATTCTTATTTGGTGTAACTCATTTACGTTTATTGTAGTAAATGGAATTAAGTCATCTTGTTGGGGTGATTCTCTGTACTTGGTGGAATTATGCCAGTGATTAATTTGGCTGCGAACTAAACATACAGTTATACACTTGTGTTGTGGTTTAACCCCAGTTGGCAACTAAGCACCACACAGCCACTCGCTCACCTCCCCCCTGCCCTGGTGGGATGGGGGAGAGAATCGGGAAAAAAAAAACACTAAAACCCGTGGGTTGAGATAAAGGCAGGTTAATAGGACAGCAGAGAAAGAGAAAAATAATAATAATAGTAATGATAAAAGACTATACAAAACAAGTGATGCACAATGCAGTTGCTCACCACCCACTGACCGATGCCCAGCCCGTCCCCGAGCAGCGATCGCTGCCCCCCCCGGCCAACTCCCCCCAGTTTCTATACTGAGCGTGACGCCGTATGGTATGGAATAGCCCTGTGGCCAGGCTGGGTCAGCTGTCCTGGCTGTGCCCCCTCCCAGCTTCTGGTGCCCCTGGCAGAGCATGGGAAGCTGAAAAGTCCTTGACTAGTGTGAGCACTGCTGAGCAACAACTGAAACATCAGCATCTTATCGGCATTGTTCTCATACTAAGTCCAAAAACACAGCACTTTAACAGCTACTAGGAAGCAAATGAACCCTGAATTAAGCTGAAACCAGGACAACTTGAAAGATTAATTGAAATCCAAGTTCTTGTATTGGTACAGAGGTAATTGTATGTTTAAAACCATGGGCAAAACCAGTTTGCTACCTTGCATAGTCTTATCTGAGAATCTGTTTTTTTTCTTAGCAGCATAATAGATTGGTACATCCCATCAGTACATATCACTATCTTATCAGTGCATAAGACAGTTTACCTTTGCAGTCTATGGGACCTTCCCTGCTGCCATCAACAAAAAAATTCACAGTAGGAAACTCTTGAATATTAAATTGTTTTTTCGAATCATGTTGGTGTGTGACATCAATTTTGCCAAAATGGATTCTTGGAGCTTCTTTTTTAAGCTCTTGTGCAGCCTCAGCAAATTCTTCAGACAAATTCTGAGATGTTTGAGATAAAGAAACATCTGGAGAGAGTTAACCAAAAGAGAATGGGTTACCTAGGCCGCAGTGTGAAGCTGTCTAGTGGAGGTTGTTGTGTCAAGTAGTAGCTGGAGGGGTTGAATAAGGTCTTTTATGACTCAGAAATGAGAAATTATATTTTTACTTCTCTGTGTTGATGCTAATTGTTCACCTCTCCACATGTCCTTGGACCATTCACAGTGAAAAACTAGTAGCACCACAATAGTCTTCTGTTGGGAAGAAATGACATGGAATTAAAAAATAGTTTGACTGACTATGCTGGGTATGAGTTAAATGGAGCTCCTTGGTAGAGTTAGATACTACTCACGTTAGGACTCTTTCATAAGATACCATTTTTGTAAGCACTTCACGGAGGCAAACCTTTGTAATGCAGAAACTACTTTTCTGGATCAGATACTGAGGAGGGAAGGAGAGCAACAGAGTACAGTCTTTTAGAGACTGGTGGCTTATTTCTGCATGCTGTGTTGTGTGCCAGCTCTTCTCTAGCTCAAACGGCAGTTGTGTGTTTGTAGGAAGGAGAAGAGCCATCCAAGTCTGGGGCCTGGAGTTACAAGTTATATTAGCATGAAAAAAGAACAAGAGAAAGAAACTAGTCATGCTTCAATGCTCTGTATTCAGAGTCAAGTAAGAGGTAAAGGCCTGGAGCTTTACAGTTTTGCAACTTGGATTGAAAAGAAAATGAATTTTACTTTCTTTTGATAAAATTGAGATACCCTATCTTGTTAGATTTGTTTTATTACAAGGAGCAAAACCTTTTTCTTTAGATTCTGCACAGAAAATTTTCAGTTTCATCAATATACTTTTCAAATAGGAACAGATGAAAAGCATCTAGTTAATCTTGGTTTCATACACTTATATGTGTTCTTGTGTGTATATATGTGTGTGTACACACCCATTCAGATCTATACTTACACAAGCATGCACACACATATGCCAAAGTATATATCTAACAAAGTAACTGTCTTTTGTTCTTTCACAAAATTACAAATGTACTTCACTACAGCCTACCTGGTGAAGACATTGCCCAACATAATTATAACCAAAAAGTGAATGAACATTTCTGTATGGGTTCTAATACATGAAGGATAAAACCACTAATCTAACTCAGTGCTGAGTTACTTTCCTTGCATTATTCATCAAAGATTGCAAAGATATGTGGACTTTTAAATAAAACATAAGGTACTTGCTATGCAATTTAAGAGTGCTGATACACAATGACTGCATGTGCCAGGGTTAGCCCAGAAGAGTTAGACCAAGTTACTGCGCTTTCCAAGAGGAAGGGCGTACTGCTCTGGACAGAGCGCTGTAGGAATAAGGAGCAGGAAGCCACACAGCAATTAGGGATCCAGCACCTTCTAGCTAATTCCAAGGCAATGTTTTACACCAGAAGCAATTTCAATATAACAGCTTTTTCCTAATAATCTAAGGTTGCACAGCTGGTTTACTACAACTGGGAATTTGGAAGATCAAATGCTTATGCATCATGAAAAAGGACTGTCTTGGGAAGGGGCAGAAGAAATTGTTGTTGAAGTCCAAAGACACAGAAGCTGAAGCTGCTTGGAGGCTTCCCAAACATACAGGGAATAATAAGCTTTATGGACATTAGACATCTATGTAGATTGCCTGGGGGGTTTTAAGATCCATTTTTCTCTGAAATATTTCAATTCTAAACAGATATTTTAAGAATGATCTCTTATCACTGAATGACCTGAATAGACAGAGTTGCAGGTAACTCATAATGTAACTAGCATGCTTAGATACTGACAGTTGGTAGAGTTGTTAGCTCCTGGCTGGAGCTGGGAAAAGTGCATGATGACTCCATCCCGTAAAAAGTAATCACTGCACTCAGTGACCAGGAGAAATGTGAGTACCATTAACCTGATAACTGCGAGACAGAAGTTCAGTGAGTGAACAGCCGTCTTCATCAGACAGATAAAAACTGTTTCCTTGGCTACCCAGAAAGCATGTAGAAACATCCATTACGCACCTTTCCCCTGCTTTCCTGAGTGATTAGAATCCTCTTTAGCTTTCCATCAATTCCTTTTCATCCCACTCATTCTCTGTTTGCCTCCCAGGTGCTTTATGTTTCAAGTTGCTTCAGTGTTGCAGGAAATCATCACTCCTTTTATTTGGAACCGTTTCTTGAGTTTTGTTTCTCTTCCTCTGTTGTAGATTTTTATTGACACCAACCGCTTCAGGCATTGGGGTGAGGAAACAGCTGCTGAGCCTAACACAGCATCACAGGCTCTGGACTCGAGGAGAGCTGAACGCCAGCAGAGCGTGAGGGCAGACACAGATGAGAGGTGTAACAGAGTTGGTGGCAAGGTCACCAGTGAGGGCATACGTGGGTGGTGGGACACCTGTGAAAACCAGTGTGCTGCGCCACAGCTGCCAGAAGGAAGAGGCCCTTCAAAGGCTACCAGCTCAGGAACAGCATTGTATTAACAATGGGAGAATGTCTTCATTGTCAGAAGTTTAGTTGTGTTGTAAATAAGAAGAAGGCTAATTTAAGGGTTCATTGAGATTTTAAATTTTTTTCCCTATATAATGTTTTTGACCTGTCTTTTGGAGGTATCACTGAATTGCCTCCCACCCTATGTCATTTCTATTTTGTGAAGTGTCCTTTTCAAAACAGATGTGAACCTCAAAGGAGCATCTTAACAGATTGCCATCATTTGATCATGGATACAGATGATTCTAAAAATAAATTATTCAGTGTCTGAGAACAACTCAAGCTCTTTGGCTCAGATATGGAAGAATTAAAAAGGGCCACAGAACTATGAGAGTTAAAAGCAGCTGTGTGGTGTCCTCTTGAATTTCTACTCTTTCTTTTCTTTTTTATAACAATTGAGCTGCAACCAGCCACCTTTTTAAATCACTTGCAGGGCCAGACTGTAGCACCATTTCTGCAGTCACTTTGCTCAGATAGTATTGGCATGTTATCTTTGTGAGGAGAAGGCCCCACACTGAAGAACAGCATCGCATTTTTCAGCCCCTTCCTTGATGACTGAAGTTTCTGTTATTTTAGGAACTCTGTAAGAATGCCTCCCTCTAAAGGTCTTATAAAGCAAATCTTATACACATCTTCATTCCCCAAAGGAAGAGTATTGGATATCCTTGCTCTGAATCCCAGCCATCAATCATTTTCTTCCATCTAAATGCTACAGTGAGGAGTGTGAAGAGTACTATTACATAATGTTATTTTCTGAAAATATTAACCTGATAGGTCCTTCCAAATTCTTCCACATACAAACGCAACTCAGCTTAGGCTCACAGAAACCCCATTTCATGAGCTATAATAAAGTCTACATATTTGAGGATTTGAATGCATTTTTATATTTTACCTCTCATATGTCAGCAACTCAAATTTTGTCAGTTTTGTTTTTGATGGACTGCTGAGTTCTACAACTCAGGCTGCTAGCAGTCTTGTCCTAGGCAATGTAAAACATTTTGTGAGAAACCAGTCCTGCTTCTCTGAAGAACTTAACAGTGTGACTGTGTAAGGATCAAGAACAAGGTTGGTATCACATGTCATCATCTCTCTCTTAGAGAGTCAGAGTGTATTTTGCCCAAAGCCACACCAAATGAATATGGCAAAAGTGTGAAGAGAACCAAAAATCTTGTACTTTGAGAGACTCTTTCTCCTGAGCACATAAATAACCTGAGTAAGCTGCTACTTTTTTTTCATTGTGCAGCTCACTGAGCTAAAATACATTGAAATGTGAACAGCAAAAACTTTTGCTGATACATAAATGTGTTTAATGACCCTAAAGCATTCTTGAAGTGAGTCTATATGAAAGCATGATGAATTCCTTCTCCTTTAGCTAACTGCTGGTGGCCTCCAGTTTCATTCTGCAGTCTATGTTGATGGTCTAGCAATTGCTGCAGTCATTGTGAATATGCCTGTTGTCGCGCTAAATACTGATTCCCTTGCTGTTAGTTTCTGGCATGGTCAGAAAGTCATTTTAGCAGTCCCACTTTTCATCTTCTGCGTAGGCTGCTTTTACAGTTTCAGTACATACACATAATTTTCTCTGTAGAAGACTCTTGAGGTGAAGGATGGATTCTTGTTTAACATATTAGAGTGGAAGGATGTTAATCTTGCGGCAAACTTTCTTGTGTGACCTTGAAGTCTCCCATTCTCTTCTATAGTGAGATACAGCCCATAATCTCTTGCGCTGACCTCTGTACTTTTAAACTGAGCTAATCTAATGTTTGCAGTTTGCAGTTCATTTGAGATCTTCTGCTATGCAAACACTGAGGATTATTCTACAGTTTGGATCCTTATTCAAAGCATTCAATAAAATAAGCATGTGTAAGAGACATGTACATAAGTAACCCATGCTAATCAGTAAGTCTCTGCAGCAGGCTAGAACATCATCTAGTGACTCTTGTACCTGTCCAGACATGTGTTTCCACTGTCCCACTCATTTTTGTACGCATATTTTGCAAACAATTTAAGTGATGCTCTTCAGAAGATACACTCCTAAAAGACTGCCACAGATTTCTCATGAAGCCTACAGGAAGGGGGCACCCACATTCCACTGTCTCTCACACTGCACTAACTTCCCGTAGGAAGCTTAGTTGTAAGAAATACATGTTCTGGGTGGTTTTGAACTGTCTGCATTCACCTCCTATGGTGAGCAGACTGCTGTATGCTGAAATCAGTTCTTTAGCACAGGAATGAGTATGCTTTGGATGCTGGCTTTGTGCGTGAGCTGACCATCTGATCTATATAATTGATTTTAAATCACTCAAGCCTCCCCTACTTCCTAGAAATCCCCCTTTTTATGAGCTATATGTATACATAGGCAGCAATTTCTTGTTCTTTTCAGTAACATCACCTTCAGCTTTTGTGCCTTGAAAAGGAGATTTTTGTCTTTAAGAGTAATCCCCATCTTGCATTGGAACCCCCTTTAAGAGTAATCCCCCCTCCAGCATTGGAACAGGCTGCCCAGGGAGGGGGGGGAGTCACCATCCCTGGAGGGTTTCAAAAAACATGTAGATGTGGCACTTCAAGACACGGTTTAGTAGGCATGGAGGTGCTGAGTTGACGGTTGGACTAGATGATCTCAGAGGTCTCTTCCAACTTTAATGATTCTATGATCTTGCCTATTAAATGTCATTATCTCAGCATAGGTTGTCAGTTACTGGCTGCAGGAATCCTACAGCTGACCTGGTGCCTCCCTGGATATACAAATGTTCTGCTAGAAAAGATAAACATCACTTTTTCATAAATGAATATGCACTTGGCACACAAAGCAGCAGTGCAAGTACTGCACCACTTACGTGCTTGTCCTTAGGTTATCCCCATGTTTATCTAGGAACTGAAAACTTTTCACTGGAAAGGACAAGAGCAGGCATTCTCAGAGATCTGAGTCGTCAAATGTTCACTGGGGTCTGGGCCTTTTCCTGGCTTCTTCTGATAGGTGGGAGAAAGTATTTGCATGTGCTCCGCACCCATTTTTTGTTTCCCAAAATATGCCACTAGCCAAGTTAAAGGATTACAGAACTAGAGCTATAAGGGGTTGGGAGAGGTTGTTGGTCTGGCCTAAGGCAAGTTAAACCACATCTGAACCAATCTTGACAGCTATTTGACTGATTTGGCTTTCAACATTGCTATGAATGGAGATACCAGAGTAATTTAGGCATGTTCCAGTGCATCATTGGCCTTCCAGCTAAATGGTGGTCTTTATCCCTGACCATAATGTGTCTGCTGTATTTAAACCCACTATCTTTTCAGTGAAAATAAAGAACAGTTTAATAACTGCTGCTTTGCAGAAACAGTGTACTTGGGTATATTTAACATGCCTCAGTTGCAAGATGGTCAGTTGCTGATGTGGGCTGGTGCACTATATTTTATCCCTGGGCTGGAGCATGTTGTGGGCTATTTCTGCCTCTCTGGCCTGGGAAAGCCTTAAACACAAATGGTCTTCCCCGCGCTGTTTGGGGGATCTGAGGACTACTTTTGCATGGAGAAATATAGGACAGTTGCAAAGTCCTGTGAAAACCGTTCTGATGACAGAAAGTCGGAAAGGTTTATGAAAGGCTTTTGAAGAGAAATTAAATAGGAGGTGCATTTTACTGTATTCGGGCAGTTTACTGTGTTGAGACAGTGGCTGTCCTTGGGAAAACTACAGTAAGCTAATACATGGCTTCAGGTGGTTTCAGTTTGTGGTGGTGTGCAGCAGCGCCTGTAGTGTTTGTGATTATAAGTGTACAAAGTTTATCCTCTCTTTGGTGAGGATTTTTGTCAGAGTGCTTGGGATTTTTTGTTCAAAGCAACAATATTCTACAATGAAAGGCAACACAGGGACTTAAATTCAGCTAACGTATAGTGTAAACAGTAAAACTCTTCCATGCTGGCAACACTGGTGCAAGATCTACCTTCTGCTGTGGCAAGTGCTTTATATACCCTGTGCTCATAGGCATTTGAGTGATATTTAGATCAGTTTAACGTGGATGGGGAGATGCCACAGACCGCAGCAGGAGAGCCCTTTCACATGAGCTTTGAGATCAGGTCCTCCTGGTGCATACAGAGCATGTAATTCTGCTGGGCCGGCAGCAGGGCTTGCATCCACAGGAGAATAGGCACATTGCTGTGTGCTGCTCAACAAGTTTTCAGACATTGTTCTCAGCACCTTTCCCAAAAAACAAAGAGAAGCTGGGACCTCTGTTCCTGTGTCCTTCCTCACCCTCCTTATGCTGCCCCTTCAGTTACTTTCTTGTTGCACAACACAGTTGGAAAGAGGGCCAAAAAGTGCCAGATTTCCAGGTCATTACTTTGTTTCCATGATGGGTATTTACCCTATGTACTTTGCTCAGCTCACAACGGTGGCCTGATACTGCTTGGCAGAAAGGATATGTTTTTATAGTAAACCTTGCCTGAAAGAAGGTAGACATGGGGGACAGTGAGGGTGGAACTGAAGGGCATTAGGAGGACTTGGGAGTCACTGGGCACAAGGCATCAAAGCAGGCCTCTCCTGATAAATATTGTGCGACTGGTAAGTAGATAATGGTATGCAACAGGGAAAGCGTAGGGGTTTTCTCATAATAGATAGGCCTAAGGCAGATCCTAGAGCATTGAATCAAAGTTTGGAGCTTAAACTTTTCCCCATGTAGGTACAGCAACAGAAGAAATCCCATTTTCTGGAAAGTATGGAATTTCTCCCCATTCTCTGACTGTGTCTCCATGGTTGACAATGGGTCAAGAAGAGAAAGGTCTCAGGTCTTGCATTCATTTTGAATTTCTGAAGCTAATTCCTGGCAACTCCACAGATTTCCTGTATGATCTGGAGAATACTGCTTTGTCTCTCATTATCTAAGTTCCCTTAATAGTTCCACGTTCATATAGATTGTTTATTTAGATGGTCTGTTTTAAGGAGTAGCACATAAAATATTAGGGGTTTATGGCCTCTCTGTGCAGGTCCATGTGCATGTCCCATCTTTAGCGTCTTTGTGCTGTGGCAATGCAAAGGATTACGGCAAATGAACCAGCTGGATCAGCATTGTGGACAGAGGTTTCCTACATCCCAGGGCAGTGCCTCACTGTAGGATGGATTTTCACTGCCCCAGACACTGTTTAGTGGCATGTCTCCAAAGGGAGCTATTGAGATTGAGGCCAGTGATTTCCAGATAATGTATCTGGGCTGTGGAGCTCATCACTCTCACAAGTGATTTCATAATTCTCTGCAGGCACTGTAGATGCCTTTATAGTTTGTTGGGGGAAAGGCAATCCATCAGTTTTCAGTAAACCCTTCAGGTAGACATGGTGACCTTGAATACAAACCAGAAGGCAGTGAGGATCACTGGAGCAAGGTGTGGCTGGGGAATGGCATTTCATCTCTGACTTTTTTGGAAGATGCAGCATGGAATGGAAGAGTGTGTTTGTCCTTCCCTTCTGAAGAACACTAGTTGTGAGGATGGTGGGATATCAGAGAAAGAGGTCCAAGACTCTGCTCTGAAGTGTGGGGAAGAAATCCTGATCTACATCTCCTACATCCTTGGAGTGACGAATATAGGGCTACTGTATTTTGAACAATTCTTTCTTCATCTCTCGTTTCTTTATGAAACTTTTCACATGTCTTCTTTCCATTCAGTATTAGGTTCAAAACCTGAAATATGTTGCAATTGTTGATCACCTCTGCCAGTACTAAGGAGGTTTGGCTGCAAACTCTTCTCTGACCTGGAAATTTAGGTTCTGTGCCTTGAATCAACTCTTACAAAGCTGAGAATAGAGCTTGACTAAGTTTTTCTGAAAAATTATTTTTTCACCAAAATAATGCATCTTCAGAAAGATCAAAACAGTTCACAACTGTAGACTGAATTTGGCAAATAGCTTTAGACCCTCTATAATGAAAAATAAAAAATCTTGCTAAATTTCAATACTTTCTAAAGTGTTTAAAAGTCTTAAACATTAAGTTTTAAAGAAATTTCTAAGGTGATTGTTCTGAAAGTTTTGCAAATATTTAAAGTTTTATAACATTGTTTCAGGATTAATGAAATATTTGGTATGATCCAAACACATTTTTAGTTTCATTAATCTGTTAGTGCTTAGCTTTTGTTGTTGGAAAAATACAAGTGTTTTCACTTCAGATTGACCTACACTACTACTACTTATTATTATCATCATCATTATCCAGGTTTGGTAGTGAGGCAGAAGAACAAATTACACATGTTTGCAAAGTTAACATATTGCCTTAATTTCAAATATCCCTTTCAAATGTGGAACAGATTGGGGTTTTCAGCTCGTGCCTGTCTCTAATGCCTGCCTCCAAAGGAGAGCTAGTTTGCAAGGTGTAAGTGGATGTGTACACTGAGCTCAGTGAGTATGGCACAATGAAGCAAGGTCAAGCCCAAGCAATAGACAAAGCTTCTGCTGTCTTATGCAGATTGAAGAGTTTCTGCTACCAACAAGCTGCTAGGAAATACAGCTCCATATTTGTGGAGTGGGAAATTATGTAGTGTCTGAACTTTTAGATGAGTAACATCACGAGAATATATCATTTGGCTTTTGCTTTTGTGATTTACTTTCTGTAAGGCTCAGATGGCCAGACCTTCTAACAAAGTTAGTTACACAAAAGGTCCCACTAGTTTCCTCCCCAAGAGGAATGAACATGAACCTAATAGAAAAAAAAAAACAAACAGCCTCCACCTAACCAGGTGCTAATTTCAGGGAAAGAGTCTTGCAGTCCTATATAATGCAATTACAGACACCAAAATGTTGCAAAAATTCATTCCCTGAAGCCCAAATGCTCACAGAGGAGAGATGCCATCCAGCAAAAGCCTCATACAAAGCACTGATGAAAATGTAAGACAGGGAAAATACCTCTCTGGTTCTTTTTTTAATACCTAGAGTTTCACCCATCACTGCTGTGAAACACATATTTGCAAAGTTAGGCCATGGAAGCAGAGGATATCAACTCAGCACTGTGCATGTGAGGACCCATCTTACTATCAGTATCTGTCTTAATGTAGCAGACTGGTATTTAACCACACCAAAAATCATTTACAGTAGTCATGGTCAGAAATCCATACATGGAGAAAAACAAACCAAACAAAGACTACTGGAGGACAAAGCAACAGTGAAACAGGTTTACCCGAGTGCCCCGGCATCAGTCACGCTCTGAAGAGCCATCAGGGTAAGAGACAGTGGAAATTGATACTCACAGAACTCCACCAGCAGGTACTTAGTTTCCTTCAATGCTCTGTCAAAGTTGCTCTTTTTCAGCACGAGTACGTTGTTCTTTTTTATTTTGGGGTGTTTGGCTTGCTTTGGCTTTGTTTCATTTGGGCTTATGCTGTCTGCTGCCAGGAAGCCTGTGAGAAACAGAAAGAAAAACTGATGTGTCTTCATCTTGTCCTGCCTTTATCCATTTACTGAGAAGAAAAGAAGCAAAGGAGCACTAAGCAGCAGGGTTTGCTGTCTAAATGGCTGCTGTTGCATTCAGCCAGACTAAGAGGCTGATTAGGTTGATAATGGAGTCTGCCACCAGTGGAGCCAACTGCATCTTTCCATGGGAAGATTAATGTAGTTAATTACTTCCCCATCTTTAGAAGTGTTTAGGACAAAAGTATCTGTGGGGAAGGTGAGTTTCTGTAAATAATCAGAACCCTGGGGAGAGGGTGAGAGAGCACAGGAGGAAACACTTACCTGCGGAAGCACCAGTCGATTCATGGTGCACTTCTCTAATTAGACAGCCTGCTCTTGTCACCATTACCCAGTGCAGAGCTGCAGACAAAACAGTGAGATACCTGGGAAAGTATTTGAGAGCGGTTCCTGTGCTTAATATATGGTTGTCTGTTGCACTCACAG
>VZTL01001041.1:0-10717 GCA_013400535.1 Scopus umbretta
GTAAAGTAGATTTCAATTAAAAAAAATTCTTGTGTTTTGGTATTTCTGCATGCTGTTGCTTTGTAAATGCAGGCTGTTTGACTCCTCTGCAGAGAGGCAGCCCACAGCTGATGCATCACTGAAGACTTCTGACTTCACTGAAGTAACAGAAAATTCTTAGGCTGACTTTCAAACAGGCGAGCTCAGTCCGCAGACTGGGCGCACATGAAGCCTTCCCACTATAATCCTCCCCTCTCACATGCCTGATCGCAAGGGTGGGTGGAATTAATTCTCATGTCCTCTCACACATCTTCCCTCTCATTACCAAGATTGTGATTATACTGGATAGCATCTTCTCTAGTCTATTAAAATGCATATTACATGACAAAAAGACCTTCAGCATCCAGAACTGTCAGTCCAGCACATTTCAGCTCCCGTGACACCAGCGGGAGTCTCTCACATGTAGGGAGCTGAATATCTGTGCGGGGATCTATGGTGTGGATATGAGGACAATATTACCTTTAGTCACTGCTAGCACACAAGCAAGTAGAGAAAGATTTTTCTGCAGTCTGTTCTTTGGTATCCTGAAGACAAAGCATCTTTCTCTCTTCAAGAAACTCACCATGTGCTGCACTGGAGAAAAAAAGTCAGGAATAATTAAAGACGACATCTGCTGTCCAAACTTCTGACAGAAGGATCTTTGATAAATAATTCATCTTAAAAATCTTGAGAGGTATGAATGAGATGGTAAATGAGGTGCTCCTCTTCAGCACACAGGCCTTCCTGGGTGACCTCCTACAGCCCAAGCAGTTTATAGTATCCTGGAGGGGGCACAAAGAGAAAATAGTTTTAACAAATTTGTCAATGAAGCTGTCAAGTACAGGGGTATGCTACAATCAGGTACTTGCATACTTCACAGCAGACACTATTATGCAATTCAAGAAGTATCACATAGCTTCCCACAATGAATTCAGAGAAGAAAAGGGAAAATATCAGACTCAACTCACCAACCACAACCCAAAAGCAATGTAACACATTAATAACAGTTTGCATAGTGTGTGTCCTTCATGCAGGATTGCGGTGACAAATATCCATGCAGTTACAACCTACATGACATTACACTGTTTAAGCCTCAGGGAGCATCCTGCCAATTTTCTGTCTATCATTTATTTTCAAATCTGGTGGAGCACTTTGAGTGCTCTTAGCAGAAGGTCACATCCAGTGAAGTTTCAGCACCAAACCATTTTCCATCTTTGGTTTTGAAAAGTTTGATTTTAAATATTTTGTTATATTTCTTTTCAGGGGATGTATCCATAAGAGTCAGAAGGAGGTCAGGGAGCTGAGACTTTTTCCAATGAAATTCTTCTGCTTTCTTCAGCATTTACTCTTATACACATCAACTGAAACATCTGTGGTAAAAATTTCGCTCTTTTTAACCTTACATCATTCTTCCTAGAGCTCTCCTGATCCCTATGCTAAGGATGCCTATGACAAACAAATGTAGAAAGAAACACTTTATCCCTTCTCACAGTTAACAAGTAACAATGAACCTTCTTCATAATAGAAAATCATACAATTAAATTTTAACAGAACCATCCTTTGTAAATCAGGGCTCTTAACTGAAGGGCAGTTTGGGATGAGAAGATACAGATCAAATATGTGCATATAAAATACATGTAAATTATGTACACATATTTACTGCTTTGGACTAGATTAGCCGATATGAAAATTCTTTATAAGAGAGGATTGAAAAGGTACATTTCTTCACTGAGGGTACTTGAGCTGATCTCAAGTAATGCATTAGGCAATTAGTGTGGAAGTGACAAGTGCTCTGTGCTGAGAAGGGGCTCCCACATGGTCTGAATTTGACAAATTCAAAATGGTAGTAGGACGGTTCATCAGGAAAGGTGAGAAAGATATGCAGAAAGACATTTGAGTATGGCCCACAGCTAGGTACTCCTTGCTCGTGCTTTGGGACCCTGAAAAATAGTTTTCATAGTTCTGGTTTTTTCCATTTGTGTGTTATATGGGTCAATTACATTAAACTTTGGACATTTTCCCACCTACTTGCCAACCACCATTTACTTAACATAAATATTGATTTTTTTGTCTCTGTTAATCAGAGATCATCTGACAGACTCTTACAATGTCTAGCTAGCTCTGCCAAAGGAAAGCTCCACACAGATCCCGTTAGATTGCTGTTACTTTACTGAGGGGGAAATATTTTTATAACTGATTTTACTTTCCTTACACTTCTGACAGAAGAAAAGTTATGAGTTGAATCATGCTTACCTGAATCCATCCTACAGAAGCAGGAGCAAGGGTGCCTAAGATTACTCACAGCCAGATTTAATTAGGACCCATTTTGGATGACCAAACTGACTTAAAAGAAGGGAGAAATGAAAAAAACCCACCCTACTCAGTTCCACACAGAAGAGGTTATGTACATGTGTATGTGTCAAAGTAAAATCTCTAAGGAGTTTTTTTGACTTGGAAATAGGTGGTGCTTAATAGAGACTTAACAGTTTATTAAAAAAACAATATAGAGACATTCACAGACATTTTCTTGTCTCCTGTTTGCACTTTTTTGGTATTTAGGCAGATAAACCAAGCACAAAGTGCTGTGAAAGTATTTAATACTTCACACATTGCTAAGGGGGGCATGAAGTTTTAAAAGTTATTTTGTAAGAGCCTCCGGCACAGCCACTCTTGTCTGCCTTCAGTAATATCCCATGAATCCTGTTTAAATGGATGTTATGCCTGGAAACTCCTGAGGTGCACCTGGACAGTAACCACTCTTTCGCTACTTTAATCTTCTTTTGATTGCATGCACCTTATCCTTAAAAGTCTAAACACAATTGTGCATTTTGATAGAAGACCACAATCCAGTTTCAATTTGCTTTTATTTATTGGCTGACCTGGCCCATCACTAAAGTTGCATTACACCAAGATGAGAGCCTACCGTGCCCCCTGCTAAACAGCTAGGTAATTACACACAGTCAATGATCAAAATTAATGTCAAGGAAAAGTTCAAGGCTATTAACAAAGAGCCCAGAAATAAGAAGCCTTTTATTGAACACCTTCTAATATTTTGCATTTTTTTTTGAATGAGATCAACTAACCAAATTTATCAGGGCAACACAAAACTCTTACTAGGTACCATTTAAATCTCATCATTTTGCTGACACTTGTCCTTTGAAGAAAGAATGGCTAAATCTGGTTACACAAAATACAAGCAGACTCAGATTTTTGTTTACAAGTCAATCCACTGAAGACCTGAGAAAAGAATTTAAAAACCTTTTAAAGAATGACATGTCACAGCTACACTTCCACAAAAATAACTTCTGGAATTTGTGTTCTCCCAATACTATATTGTGTCTGTGATTCAGACAGGAAGAAATCTGATATATATGGACATCCACATCTAGAAATAACAATTCTGAAAGAAGAAGGAAATGTATTTTCTCAAAATAAATTAAATGAGAATAGGTCCGCTTCTCTTATGACCATGACAAGACTGCTTTTATGCAGTTTTATATAGTTTTCATGTTTACTGAAAGAGCTATTCTAAATTAAAATACAATTATTTTACCAAGAAACATACCCTTCTGCCCTTACAAGAATGTCCCATAAGCTGAAGAGCTGAAAGTTGCAGACATTATTGAGCAAATAATTGCTTCCTCCAGAGAATGTCATATTATGTCTCCTATACAATGCAATACAATTTATTTTAGAATGCATTTTCACAGAGATACCTCTCTATTCGCAGAAGTTATGTAATACCAAAGCACTCTATTGTGGAGTGTTTCAATGAAAGGGAAGCGGTGTAAATGCAGACGGATGAAAAAGTGAGCTAAAAAAGTTTGTATGTTAGTATTGAGGGTACTGGTCTCAAGCTGGGAGTTGGCAATGAACAGAAACTTTCCCATTGCTGACAGCACAAGAAATCTAATCTTTCCTAATGCATCGTTAAAGCGGATGTGAGGCAGAGAAGCGTGGAGCCTGGCGGGGTGAGGTGGGGAACTACTGTGAACAGCAGAGAGGAGAGAACCACAGGATGAATTTTAAACGGAAGAGGAGCCAGTACTGGACCGATGGAAGGCTGTAATTAGGAGACTAAGATTGATGCAGGGAGAAAGCAGAGTGCTGTGTAAGATGTGAAAAGTCTTCAAGACAAGAAGACTGCTTTATAACTAGAAGAATTCAGACTACAAATAAATGGGTGCATCTTACAGGACCATGGTTATTTCACCTGGTGTGCAGTACTATTATTGAAGACTTTACAGACAAAATGGTCTGTGAGAAAACGAAAGTTTGTAGGAGCCTCCTTTGTTGGCTGGTGAGTCCTCATTGAACCCAAAGACATTGGGAGCACAGAAAGTTACAAAAATATTAATTCCACTAAACACCTACAATGGTAATTGCAAAGATGCTTCTGTTTCCTGGATAAAACTGGCTTGGGACTTAGGGTGAATGTCTTTATGTGTTTGTTTTTTTTTTTTTTTTTCCCTTGACTTTTTTTATCTGAACTGAAACGAAAACAAAATTTCCTGAAAAAAGGAAGCTCTGACTTTTGTCCATCTCCAGAGGCAGTGTTGAGGCTCAAGAATCAATTGCAGGAACTCGTAGGAGCAGAATGTGTCATTTTATAGCCAACCTTGAACGATGGGATACCCATTGATTCTCCAAAATTGTTCTAAAGACAAATGAACTGTAATAGTATATCATGCCATGATTGCATGTTGATGCCATTTCCTGAAGTGATGTGATGACACTGTGGTAGGACCATTAACCCATCTGTCACTCTCTGCATTTGTCTCAATCAAACTGACAGAAGGATTGTGTAAATGTGACTTTGGGCAATGCAAACCCAGTGTTAAGGACCTGACACATAAAAAAGCAGTCGGTATTGAAAAGAGGGACTGACATAACATAGACATATGTTTGAAAGTAGGCCCCTTGCTAGAGGACATTTAAATAAAAGATTTGTCATTCCTCTTGAGCAATTTGAGATTATTGCTAAGACACCCCAAAGATCGCTGTGATTTTTTGACAATTGGCCTGTGCATATTATACAGAGCATCACAACAAGCATAAGGAAAAAACCAAATTCCTCTGAGGTCTCATCTTTCTAAAATAGAGGCATCTAGTTATCAGTAGGCACATCTGAAAATCCTGCCACTGCACTGACAGTTTTAGAAACACTGTTCAGGACTGTTAGGAAGAATGTTTTGATAATACTGTTGCACACATCTCACCAAAATTTCCATTTCCATTAACTGAAATTCTGGTGGCTTGAGGACTGTAGGGCTTGGTTGAACACAGCTATACAGATCAGAAACATCCTTCCCTTTCATATTTATTCAAAAGAGAAAAGTATAATTTATATGTGTCTTGTCTCTTTTCTTTAAGATATGGTATGTCTTTACCATATAACTGAATCTCCAAAGATGCAATAACTGCTATACTAACATTATTTTCTTCTTTCCATACCTAAAGACAGACATAAATATCCAATTCCTGTGTACAGATTACTGTAGCCCAAGGAAATAATAATTAAATATCTCTCTGCAAAGTTTTCTCCTTCTTTCCTTCTTTTTTTTTTTTCCTAATTCATGGAAGTACACATGGAATGCAAATTGCTGCTGCCTTTTAACAGATTTTGGTCTGCTGCAGTGTCATCTGTCTTGCAATGTAAATAATGAATACTTCTAGAAGTGAAGAAGAATAGAGAACATTTTCTGGAGCTCAGAAAAAAATCTGCAGAATACCTTCTTGGACATGATATTTAGAACTAGTATGTAGAAGTAAATAGTAATGAGAACTAGTATTTAGAAGAGCTGAAGACTGGTGGCAGACTTAAGACTGAAAAAAAAAAATTAATATTGCAAAGCCTTCAGTAAGCATTGCTTTACTTTCCTAATGTTGTTTCACTGATAAAAGGACAAGAGCTGTTAATTCTAGAACATTTTAGGATAAGCCAATGAAAAAAGCCAGCAGCTGTTTCAGAAATACTAACTAGAGGCTAGAAATGGATACTAAAAGTCACAGGGTCCGGATGACAATGAGTCCACCCCGAACACTGGTGCTAGCATGAAAAAGAGAGCAGCAACTCAACTCAACCCAACCCAACTGACACCACACTCAGCTCTGCCAGCCTATCCATTTCCAGACCCAGCCAGCTGCTTTATCACTGCTGAAGGAGCAGGACAAGGCGGGGACAAGCTGGTGAAGTAGGAGCCAGTGGAAGGACATGGACAGAAGGAATCTCCAGCTAGCACTGCCACCAAACAATGTACCTCGACCGGGGCCTTTGGTGTTACTGCTCTCTAAAGTGCAATCAGAGCAGAAAGAACAAATTGAGGAGAGCTTGTGAAAGCTTGCCTGTTTTTCCTGCTATATCAGTTGTCTAAAAAAAAGTTATTACTTCCCTCTAAAGCCTTGTCTAACAAATAATACGTTCCATCTGCCAAGTTATCTTTTTTTCTCTTTTTTTAAACGCCTCAATCATCCAGGGATAAAGGAATGACAACTGTATTTATTTTATTTCCCTAAGTGTAATTTCTCTCCGCAGCAGATGTGACAATTTACTGCCAAAGTAAGTTCATCACACAATTAGCGGTGTGAAAGGAAAGCCTATTGTGTACCATAATGGTTTTTCTCATCATTAGCAGTTAATAATTACCGACACCGGCTTCAGGGTGAGCTGAGCCCCCCTTGCCCAGGCCCAGGCCCTGCATCCCCATTTCTCCAGAGCACCGACAGTGCTGTTTTGCAACCACCAGGGACAGGGGAAGGAGATGCTTCGTAATGAATCCTGATAAAGCCATTGTTTTATTTCTCCCAGACCCACAGAGCCCCATCTTCTCAGGTGGCATGCATGGCTGTGTCTGGATTGTCATCAGTCCCCTAAAGTCACTTGACTCATCTGATACAGATTGATTACTTTTCTGTTGGTGGTATTTTGGACGAACCGTTGCTTTATGGTTATAGTAATGGCTTTCCTATAAACTTTTATTGCATTTTCTAATACCATTTCATAAATATTACTAGCACAATACTGAGTAAGTTCAACATTTTATATAAAACCCCATAAAGTAATAATAAAGACTGTAAAAACCGGACCTTTAAACTACACAACATATTTTCATACAAATCACATTCTAGTAACTGACCCTGCCTTGCTTTTTTGGTGCTATCAGCATTTCCTATGACAGGTACACTGGGTCCCTTGTGAACACCTGTCTCTGCTACCATTGCTAACTTTTTTGCCTAGTAGGCTTTCAAAAAAAAAAATCTATTTGGGGGATTTTTTTTTTTTTCAAATGGGGGTGAGGGTTAGTTTTTCACTGAGAAATCACAGAGATTGTTGTTTTCTGGTAAAACTACAACAAAGAACTAAAATAAACCCAACAGAACTCCCAACAGAGTCAATACATCACAAATTTATGAAGAGCCAACTAAGAGTGTAAAGTTAATGAGCAGATATTGAAGCCTGTTAAACCACCATGTACATGCTCTTCATCTGGGAGTAAGGCAACCTTCAAACTACATTAACCTAAGAGTACTTTACCCCAAACAAGGGCATGCATATTGTAATCTAAAGGCTTTTATTTATGCTCATTAACTTTACTTGAGCTGTTTGCATTCGCCTGCTCCTCTCTAGGCAAGCCCTGAAGTTGCTGTCTCTCTGCTGCTCTGTACCAACTTCCACCCAAAGCAATAACCTTGCTTTCTCAACCAGAGGGCCACAGTTATCCCTAAGACCTAATCACCAATCCACTCTGCCTGTCAATCACTGCTTGCAATAGGGGATGGGGCAGTCACTCTGAGGTGTCTGCCACAACAAGGTCCCTATTCTGTGTTCTTCTGTGGAATGGGCTCTCTCTTTCCATTCGCTGTCATAGAGAAATAAAACACGTGGTTTTGATATCTAATTCAGATGTGTAAAGTGGGTGTACAAATAGAATGTCGTATCTCTTGGGACATACTGGCAAACCAAAAGAAAAAGAAAGCAATAACGTATTGTTCAGTGAGATGGGTTGAGTGCCCTGGTTGATGTTCCAGGATAGTTGATAAGAACTCTGTATTACTCAGTTTAGAAATGACTAATACTTATTCAGGCAGCATTATTGACATAATGCGAAGCTGTTTCTCTAGTTAGATCAGGAAATGGAAAGTATTTTTTTAATGCTTGAAAATATACGGGCAGTGTAAACCAGATGCTGGATACAAAGCAATCTGAATTCACAACACACAGCTTGTCACAACCATGTAACCGGCAAATTTCCAGGCAGATTTTACTCCTATCAGTGTCAGTTGCATCATTTCTCAGACCAAATTTGGCTACATCATGGTTATCTATGAACTTCTTTGCTGGCTCTCCTGCCACTTTCCCACACCACTTTGCTCCACTGGTGCCTCTGCTCCTCGCTGGACTCTCGGCCTAGGTGACCACATGTCACCTTCCCTTGGAAGTGTTGTTGCAGCACTCGATCCTGTCCCTTTTCACTTACACCGTCCATGAACCAGCACACCTACCAAGCACATCTGGTGTGTTTATCTAGCTGTGATACCTCCATCTGGACTTTGCTGAGACCTTGGACTGCCTCACCAGCTGGGGAGGGGCAGCATGGAAGCAATATGGTCCAAATATGTACTCACACTTATGCACATCCCAGGCCTAGATCTTCACTGCCAGCAAGCCCTCACTTTGAGAACATTTCATGGGCTGCCAAGAGAGTTTACAGAAAAAGTTCATAAAAACTGCTGTATTTGCTGTCATAATAATGGGATTGCGTGATATCACAGGTGACTGATGATTTTCCTCTGATCCAGACAACCACTGTGCTGAGTGGAGACTAGAAAAGAGCATCCCAAATTCTATCCCCCTTTCTTTCAACTCCCAGTCATCTTCTGTGTGCTCAGAAAGTGGATTGCTGGTAAGAAGGGAACAGTTAATTCCCTCACTTTGTAGTGGTTCAGGCCAAATCCACTCTTTTGCCCCATATCACTTCCCATAAGAAGTTGCACCCACAACATAGCTGTCTTTACCAGCTGTCTCTCTGGTCCCTGTGCTTTGCCTGCCAAGCTGGTAATACGCTGTGTTCATTGAAAAGGCTGGAAGACATGGAGCAGGACTGAGGAATAACATTTCATCAAGAAGATTCATTCATCGTAGGCTACTTAGGATTTGAAATTGGAACCAGCTATTCCTCAAAAGATATATCACAGAGCTGCAGAAAAGAGGGGGGAAAGAAATTTGAGAGGTCATCTAATCTACCCCATCTCAAAAGGGCCATCTGTGGCACATTTCTGACCTGTTCTCAAAAGCCTTCAAAGATGAAGTGCCCATGATCTATCTCTCTGGGGGTTTTTAGAGCGACAATCCCATGGATGTGAAAACAGGCATCTCTAGCTCCTTTCAGCAGGCAGCTGGCTTGCAGCGCAGTTGCAGTGCACAGCTCCCACCCATGTTTCCACATGCTGGGAAGCACTATCTGATGGTATGGGAAAGTTGGCTGCCAGATTTCTCAATGCCGGGTTGTATGAAGCAGTTACAGCAAAGAATCTCCCTTCGGAGCAAATCCTCTCACACACAAAAGACCTCAGAAGATTTTTTTTTCTGGCTCACAAGAAAGTCATTGCTGAGCCTGGAGCATATTGCATCATGTGGGAGGATTCTGCCCCATTCCAAGCTTCCTCATAATTTCTATATCAATTTCAATACAACGAATTAGGGATTTCTAGCAAAGCTAGATGAAAGAAAAAGTGCTAATTTGTACTTTTCAGAACAGGGAGTTATTGGCCAAGAGTTATGCATTAAGTATTATCTTTTAAAAAATTTATTTTGTAGGTTCTTCCTCCCTCACACCAAACCACCAATGCCTGCGCAAGGAGCCCTCCATACTTTTTCCAACCTTTGCATGCTGCGTTATTATCTGCAACTCATCTATCTGGGTAATTAAAAACAAGGTTGCAGCCACTTTCAGCTTATTTTTCCATAAAAGCAAATTGCTGCTTAATGTTTTTAGTCTTCTCGCTTTGCATTGCATCAGCTGAGGACCATGCTGCATTTTGCTAGCCTGAGCACTGGATTAATTGTCACTCAGAATTAAGTTCTTCTGTAACACTTCTGTCCCATTCTGTCATTCTGGGTTTCTCATCAAACTGAATTAGCTCATCGTTTCCTTTTAAATGACACTGATTAAAAAGAAATCACAATCTGATATCATGCCACTTGGCAATGGCAAACAAGGAGTAGATATGTTCTTCTGAACATGGACTTTAACAGAAGTGAGAAACAGAAGCATTTTTCCCCTTCATTGCTCTGCCTCAGTCTTTTTTTTTTATTATGTATATAACAAGCTGCCTAGTACCCCTCCTGCATAGCCTCTTCACTTCTAAAGAAAGAGAATGAATCTCCTTGCAGACTCTCCATTATTAATTGTTTATAATGCATTTATCTGAAGGAAACACTTACAATGATATCTCAGCAAACATTTCATATTACTTATAGCAGTAAGTGCTCTAGGAAGTTTGCATGAGCTGTTCCCTCATGGCTGAAATAAGCCTACTTCATACTTTTCAATACTGTACTGCCTTGGGACTTAGTGCAGTAGACATACATTTTGAAGTTACATAAGATTAATTTTTTATGCCATTGAAGCAAATTGGCTTTGTAATTAAATTTATTTTCAGTTGTCTTTTTTTTTTTTTTTTTTTTTTTTTTTACAAA
>VZTL01001041.1:10732-25632 GCA_013400535.1 Scopus umbretta
TTTTTTTAATCCAGAATGCTACTTAGCTCACATTTGCATTTGGAAGCTGAAGTATTAAAGAACATTATAATATGGTATGTGAGAGCTATGTTAAAATTTATTTTCTAAGAAAACAAAATTCTTATAATTTATTGGTAATTATGTAAAATGTTTTATAATCAAGAGAACTTGAGAAAGGAGGAATTCCCTGTCTCCTGAATTTTTATCTGTGGATGGAAAGAAAATTCATTAACATAGAAATAATATCCATAAGTAAGGAATAGGTATATCTCCGTCTCTTCTGAGTGCGAGCGTTGAATATCATATGAATTCAGTAATATTAAAAGAACAGAAGATGTGATGGCTACATTATGCATGAACCTGGTGTAGTTTGCTCCTTTAGACTTTGTCAGCTTACTTGTGCTTCTTCATTCCTTTCACAGCAGAGATCAGAGAGCAAAAGATTCCCTTGGCAGGGGAGCTAAATTGGATAATAATATATTAAGGGTAATAGAAAAGGGGAAAGGAAGAGGGAGGGTTTCATTCAACAGCCTTCAAAGATCATTAATGAAAAGTTCACATTGAAATAGCAGTGAGTTCACATTTCTGCAAATTCCAGTTTGCTTTCCCAATTTTATTTTTCAGGTGTACCAATGGAGCAAACAACAGAAGGAAACCTCTGGGGTCAGTGAATCGATTTCCCTGCCCGGCTGGAATTATTCCCAAGAAAATGTTTACTACTATCATATTTTGTTACCTTAGAACGTCCCAAGAAATGTTTTACTTGAAATAGCAAAAATCCTATTCTTGAGATGAAATGTAGCTTTTTATACTTACATCTTCCCAAGTCATTCCTTCCCTGCATCAGGGACAGGATGCTAGACACTTAGACTGTTACCAGTTCCTTCACTTTTCAACTCAGGAAAGCATTCTTATTCAGAGCAGCACTTAAAGTAAAATGTTTGAGTGCTTTCTTGAATCAGAACCAAAATTGTCACTCTCTAGGTGATATACATTTGGCTATTTTAAACTTTACCTTTTTTTCCTTCAACTCTTCCAATTTGGGTTGGGTTCCCCCATCCTTGTTGCTCCTCTCTGAGACGTCTCAATTTTTTTATGATCAGACTTCTGGTGAAAGCATTCCCAGAACCAAATGAATTGTGGTCACCACTCTCATATCCACCCACTTTATTAAAAAATAGGAGCTATTTAATTTTGCATTTTTATCTGCTTCATTACGAGAACATTACTGTGTGAAGTTGGATCAGATCTCTCAGCAGTCACCATTCACGTCAGCGCAACCCACGCTGACTCTCCTTCCTGCTCCATCAGACAAACCACAATGAAAAGGAGAGGAACACAGGACTGTCAGAAACATCACCCAGGTGCTCTCACAAGTGCTGAAAGAGTCTTCAGAGTCTTTGGTGTAGGAATAAGTGGAATCATAAAGATTACCTCTTGCTTATGGAAAACACAAAGCAGAGTAACAAAGCATCCACCAACTTTCCTTCCCATCATATACATTAACTGATGCTGAATTTTATTCACAGAACAAACTCAAACGCATTCATTTCTACCACATAGCTTACATGAAGAGTAAACCAGGTCTTTGTGACCTCTTGCTCTGTGTTTCTAACCATCACTGGATTCTGTTCTTCTCCACAATTTCAAGTATCCATTTTATATTTGAGTTAGGATCATGTGGATAACAACACCTCTGTTTCACACTCTTTTATTTTCATAAGAGCTGAATAAGCTTTTTACCTGAGAGGGTGCTACCACAGCCATGATCTCATAATTCTGTTTTCTAATGATATTCCACTATTTGATTTGCAAGGCACAACGTGATTGCAGAGTTAGCTTAAAATAATGAGTGTGAGAAGGTGGAGCAGGCCTTCAGTCTTATGACTCACCACCTTATAATTATTTAAAAGTTCTTGACTTACTTTATGTATTGATATGTAATGCTAAACTACTGAAAAATTAAAATTTTAGAAGGAGGATGATTTCACATTATATTATTGCTTAATGAAATGACAGAACCTTCAAATTCAATTAGATAGCTTCTTGCTTTTAGCCAAAAATCAGGCCAGTAAGAGAAACAGCATGACTTTGGAACATCACTTATTGAAGCATTCCATCCTCTAAAATTATACAAATTAAATGAATGAGAATCTTTTTTCTCCTTAGGGTTATGTCAAGATATGGAGAGCTGAAGCAAGGACAACTTTTGCAAGACTTTTTCTAGGGCATTTAGAGTTCTGAAATTCTGACTTCCAGCATCCAGACAAGCTTTCCCAAGCATGTTCCTCAGCAGGAGCAAGAACGTCAAAAATGTCCAGCATTCAAAAGATATAGTTTACAAGGATACCACATTAGATCCTCGAAAGAAGGAAGTCACTAGCACACTTACCAGTTTGGAAAACCTGTCTCAAGCAGCATACATAACAGACTAATGGTGCACCGTTCATTTTCAGCCTGGAATCAGGCTCCACTTATGTCATTACCTGCTACGTTTTTCTGACTGCAGCATTAGAAAGAACAGTGTAATTATAGTACACATATATCTTCAATAACATGGATTATTCACCAGCCTCCAACACGTAGCTTCTACAAACAGTGTACGGAAATTGTTAAGGATTATATATAAAGATACTAATTACTAACTATGCCTGCTGAGGTCCTATGACAAAACCCCAGTTGCAATCACTCAGAAACAAGGTTTTAGAAAAGGTTTCACCATCTCATTACGTACAGGCTTCTGTTAGTGGAAGCTGGGTATTAAACAGAAGCATTAATCCTTGCTGAGAAAAAGAGATGAGGATTCTGCATTGACTTCCTAACTGCTGCTTCTGGTGCTGAGCAGAAGGTTTGCAGAAACAAACCCAAAGTTATCTATGCAACAGTGAATCAAAGTCAAATGTAACACAGCACACAAAAATAACCCCAACTATCACTTCAGAAATAATGCCTTTGAAATGAGAAGTGGACA
Source organism: Scopus umbretta (assembly GCA_013400535.1). Taxonomy (NCBI): domain Eukaryota; kingdom Metazoa; phylum Chordata; class Aves; order Pelecaniformes; family Scopidae; genus Scopus; species Scopus umbretta. The sequence goes on from VZTL01001041.1 coordinate 13,704, forward strand.
CTCCAAATCAATTTGTCCTGCATGACTTAAGTGTCTTTTTAGGGTGTCTAGAATCTCATTTCAGCTATGGAAGTTTTGGAGTACAGCAAGTTTGTAAATCTATAATATGCATGCAGACTGCATTCCAAGCTTCAGAGACAAACAAAGAAATGACCGAATTGTGTATTTTCTTGTTTCAAAAAAAGCCAAAGCATGTATCTGCTATACATTGCTGCACAGCTAGGGACAGCTTATCATCATATACCAGATAATAAGCTGGTATGCTCACTATAACGCATTTAACACCCTATCCAGTAAAAAGCTTCATATGCAGTATTTTTAGGGAGGAACTCAATGCTTTCAGTCTTGCTTATGGTTACCTTAAGAATCAGGGGGCATTTCCTCATCAGCTGTGGTGTTCAGACCCGGAGTACATCATCCACAGCATGCACTGCATGTGACCGATGTCACAGCTCATGCTGGATTTTTTTTTTTTTTTTAAAGGTTGGAAAAGACCTCTGAGATCATCTAGTCCAACTGTCAACAACACCATGTCTACTAAACCATGTCCTGAATTGCCACATCTACATGTTTTTTGAACACCTCCAGGGATGGTNAAAAATGAGAAAACTCGTGGGTTGAGATAAAGACAGTTTAACAGGTAAAGCAAAAGCTGTGCACACAAGCAAAGCAAAACAAAGAATTCATTCACTACTTCCCATCGGCAGGCAGGTGTTCAGCCATCTCCAGGAAAGCAGGGCTCCATCATGCGTAATGGTTGCTTGGGAAGGCAAAATGTCATCACTCTGAACATCTCTCCCTTCCTTCTTCTTCCCCCAGCTTTATATGCTGAGCATGACATCATATGGTGTGGGATATCCCTTTGGTCAGTTGGGGTCAGCTGTCCCGGCTGTGTCCCCTCCCAACTTCTTGTGCACCCCCAGCCTGAAGGCTATAATGCATAGCATAGCTGCAAGTGTGCCCTGCTAGAATAACTCTTCAAACAAGTAGCCGTGTTATGAGAGGAGCTCAACAGGCAGTGCAGTATCTGGGAATGTGAATGGGAGATTGATAATGTGGTACTGTGTGCTGTCCCAGCCCTGCCTTAGGGCTGCACAAGTGGAACGTAAACCTGAATTCAGGCTGGAACTGGCTGACACGAGCAACTCACAAGGTGAAAAGGACTGGACCCTTGTCTCTGCTCAGGGTAGAAGGAAGAACATTCTCCTAAAGTGCCCCTGTGTAACAGATAGGGCACTCTGGAGTTAGGAAATTAAGAGCACATGAGTAACAGACAGGAGCCAGGACAAGACCATCATGCAAAGTTGATCCAGCTGCTCCCCACCCATGTTAGAACCAGTGCCACCAGAAAAGCACATAAACTATCAGTAATTGGATATTCCTTACTAAGGGGTGCCAGAGCATCCATTTACTGTCCAGACAGTTTAAAGAAGTTTGCTGCCTACCAGGAGCTTGCATTCACAATGTCACTGAGAGACCGCTGAGCCTGGTGAACCCTACAGAGTATCATCTGCTCCTACTATTCCACATAGGGTCTAGTGATACTGTGATAAGGCAGCTCAGAACCATGAAAAAAGACTATGTGTTCCTTGGAGCAATGTTAGAAGGATCAGGAACACAGGTGGTGGTTTCCTCTATCCTCCCATTCAAGCAAGGTGGTGCAGTTGATTCTCTAGAGGGAAGGTATGCCATCCAGAGGGACCTGGACAGGCTTGAGGAGTGGGCCCATGCAATCCTCCTGAAGTTCAACAAGGCCAAGTGCAAGGTTCTGCATCTGGGGCCTGCATTGGGGGCAATCCCCAATATCAGTACAGACTGGGAGATGAAGGGATTGAGAGCTTTGGTTTAAATCATGCTTAAATCTTAATAAAAAGTGGTAAGATCTTATTTACTAGGGGTTTCCCAATAAATTGCTTGCAGTGTAACTGAAAAAAAAACCAAACTGCAGCATGAAAGATTTGCTATGTCCAAGTAAAGATAGTGGCTCAGAGTAGGATCCATTCATAATGAGTAAGAACCATAAGATTTTCAGCTTCTGACTGGAAGCTTTGTTAAAACAGTGGTACACAATTCCTAATTACAATGATTATACCAAATAGTATAATAAATCCTATTAGACAAAAAAGTCAGGGTGTTCTGTTTTTAAAATCCAATTTAGTCTAGAGAATGAGAAAAGTGATCTTTTGTCTTTAACAACTTGGGGAAAATAAACTGGATTTTAATTAGGAAAGAAGTATGATGAAATTAAAGCTAAAGGAAGAACAATGCCTTAACAAAACAAGCCGAAGAGTGTTTAAAAAAAAAAGTGCTTCCACTTTTTTTATTGCAAATTGAATTAAGGAGCCCACAATTATTATATAAGAAAGATAATTACAGAAAAATGTTCACTTGAAGAAGTGCTTTAGGAGTCAACTGGGATACATTCTTCAAGTTTTATTTTATTCCATGGAAAGCATCCACGGTTGCCTGTGTCTGTACACAGGAACGATTCACACCTCGGCCCTAGCATGGGCAGCTCCCGCCAAACACCCCCTGCATCGTCTCTGCCACAGCTCATGGTGCTCAGCCTCCTTCCCCTGTCCAGCTGTCCTTCCTGTACCCATGCTCAGCTGGAAGAAGGCCGGCTGGAAGAAGGGGGTCAGCGTTTTCAAAAGGAGATATGACAAGTGGGGTGGGGTGGCACAGGAGGAAGTTCAACAGTTTGGAACAGAGTTAGGCATGGTGTGACATTTTGGCAAAGAGCTTCAGCAAGAGAAGGTGAAAGGAAGGAAAGCCATTATGAGTGACCACAGTGCCTGACCAGCAGCACAGGCTGATAAGAGGAGGGTGGCAGCCAGACAGGCATGCTTATTTGTGCGTGTGAATACGCATGCCTGCAAAGCACAAATTCATGTAGAGCAAATCTCAGCCTCTTCCCCCAGTGGCATATCTGCTAACACTAGTGCCTTGACTTGATCAGAACAGGACAAGGTGGCATTGGAGCCAGGCATATAAATCTCCCTCTGCCTTTGGAGGCGGTGGGGCAGAGGGGAGGAGAAAAAAAAATATTAAAAAAGATGAGAGCACCAGACCAAAAAAAAAACCAAACAAAAACAACACAGGGAGCAGAAACATTTCTGGCTAGAAAGAAGGAAGAGTCTTTGCTGAGACGCAGTTCCTCTACTTCTCTGTCATCTCTTTCTCTACCACAAAAATTGTGGACCACAGGTACTCTCCAGCTAGCCATCAGATTGCCCCTTTCTCAGTTTGAATACTTTCATTAGTCACAAAAGTAGGTTCTCTAATGTCTTAATTCACAAATGCTTTTACAAGCCAGGCATAAGGAGAAAAGGAACGCAGGGAGGACATCTTGAGCTTACCAGGCTGAGGGTGTGCACTCCACTCACCCAGTTCTATGCTCCTCTCTATCTGATAAACTTTGTGTGTTTTGTGGAGGCGATAAGGACATCAGAGAAATAAATCTCTCCAAAGAGAAGCTGAGTGCACCATCTTTAGCAGGCACCAACTCGTAGGTATTTAGACTTTAAGCCTAAATATTTGCCTCTCCATCATGGCATCTTATGCAGATTTCCAAAGCCAGGGGACCAGCTCCTCTTTCATTAAACAGTGTGTCCTTCCCTTTCTCACAATACTCTCTCCAGACTGTATTGATTCAGATAACACATAATTAGTGCTGACTCAGATTAAATAGAGTCTCAAAAAACACTTGTATTTTTCATCTCGTGACACAAAGGCAAACTGAAGACCCTCATGATTTGTACTGTAGCAACGTAAAGGTAGAAAAAAATTCTGCAAATATTTATTGAAGCTTTACAGTTCTACGTGACTCAAATACGAACCTGAAGTAAAGCCCTTACTCATTTGGGCATTTGATAGTGTCTAGAGTCATTTTCAGAAATATACATTAGCTCAGAAATAATTGATTTAGGTTGTTTTAGAGAAGGGTCATTGGGGCAAGGACCATTTGCCCTTAGGGCTTCAGAACTGCTTAGTCAGACAATCAAATGGAAGCAAAAGTCATCTTTAAACTCTATACCCAGCAACTAAAAAGATGGAGTTACATTTTCTTACGTTTTGATTTCTTCAAACACCAAAAAGCCCCAGAGCTACAAGTGCCTTTTGTCCTGTTTGCATGGATGGAGGCTCCATACCTATGGATCTGCTGACTTTTAATATTTTACCATGAATGCCTTTTGACGAGTATAGGCATTTTTCTGAGGGCACCAGTCCCGTGATCTGCTTTTCTATTGCTCTACTGACAGGATTATATGTGTCCTTTAGCTTTGTTTCCACTAAAATGTAAAGATGTCATGAGAACAGGGATCCCCTGAAAACAGCAGTCACTGTCGGTCGTATTGTTCTTGCATGGATGATTTCTGCCATCGAACACAAACACTGGCCAGAAAAAAAACCCAACCCACTAAAACTAAGACCAGACACAAAACTGACACCTTCTAGCAGGAATGACATGTACTTAGCACAGGATCCTAGCCTGCCAAGCTTCTGGTGCTAGGAGCTCAGCTAACAGGTTTGCCTGCAGTACCAGCACAGGCATTTTTACAGTCAGTATTTCATTGTTTTCCCAGCTGAAGTGTACAAATGGTTGTCTGCTTTTCCTTCTCTCCATTACAAGTTAGCCTGTTTTAATTTGCACAGTTCTGATTTTTGTCAGTGGTATGTCATCACATTGTTCTCAGAATACTTGAGAAACATTAATGAAACACAAAAATGTGCTAATTTGTGAAAATAATAAGCACACTACTTAGAAGGAAGGGAATACATTTATACTGGTACTGATGCAGTGAATACAGCCAGCAGGTTTAGAAAGAGAGTTCTGATTAATTGGTTCTTCTGTTCAAGCGAGCACATGAAGCCTTCTGCTTGCCAAACATCAGTCATCATCCAACGTACCAGCTCATCCAAACTGTGGTCTCCTGGTGTTAAAATGAACCTGTGGTTGGGGTTTTAGATAGGAAATGATTCCCTCAAGTTTCTGTATTACTCAAGAGAAGTCTTAAAAGAAAGGGCTGTGACTCCCAATATTACAGGTCTGATATGTCTGATATCACCACTGTGCTGCTGACTTTCTCTGTGTCTCACATCCACACACATCCGTTGCCAGAAGTCAAGCCAAACAGTAGGTCTACATACCTAAGCCAAAGTCTTTTAATTGGACCTCAAAACTAAATCTACAACTTCAAGTACACAGACTAATTCCTTATTAGTGTTAAAATCAGTGCAGCACTAATGACTTGAGCAGAACAACCTGTATTGCCACTAGTTTAAATTTTTATTATTTTGAGGCAGAAGGAACCGATATGTAGGTCTAGCCTCACCTCTTCCGTAACACAGCTAGCTGAATTTCCCCCAGGAATCCCTCCACCAGGATTGAAAGGAATGCAGCAGAATTTATTTCAGTGCAGCTTGGAAAATTACTTCACAAAAACTAAAGCATCCTGATCCTAGTGATCAATCCAAATTCTGCTCAAGTGTCAACTGTTTTCACACATACCAATCCTTTTTCTGAAAGCCAGTACAGAACCTTGAAACGTGGCAGAATTTTCTAATTTAATGAGCATGCATAATGACCAAAGGCAGAATATAGCTGCTGGATCATTGGATTTTGCACTTTTCCTAATAAAATATTTAGTGCACAAGCAATACAGAAAAAAATTAAACTAGACAATAAACTGAGCTGCCAAAAGAAAAGAAAAATACAGGACTTGTTATATAATTGGCTGTATGTACGTTGCTGCTGTTCTTCACAGCGATGGAGTTCAACTACCTGAACACAGCAATCCTCCCTCCTCCTTCAGTAATTCAGAGCTAAGAGCTTTCTTTCTCAAAATATTTTTTATTCAAAGGCTTCCATAACCAAATACTATGGAGAAAATTAAGACAGCAAGACCACAATATAGAACCTAATCCATTGAGGTCCAAGCTCTGCGTATAGGAGCAGGAGGTTGCCTTATAGCTGCTCTCAAAGAGATATCGCTCCTTCCTTCCACAAGCCCTTCTTTCCCCTCCCACCACCCGCAAACCAGCGTATCCTATCCACAGACATTTCAGAGCTTGCTTTACCTTCTCGTTCTTATTGTCTTGCTCCATCCTCTTTAAGATTATCACTCATCTCTGACTCGCCTTGTTTTAAGGACAAATCCTCCCAGCTGACATAAATCCATACAACTTTACAGGAATCAGAGAATCTTCATCAGTTTAATCAGCTGAGGAACTTATGCTTTCTATCTGCTGCTTCTGTTTTGTCCTGTTGATTCATGCTTTTTGACTGGATGGAAGACAGGATGCCACCCTCATCTACCTCGAAACCTCTTCTCCTAAGTATTTTCATTCTGTTCAATCCTCCATTCTATTAATACCACACCAAAAATATACCGAATTATGTGATCAATTTTCTAATTTTTTATTTCACTAGATTTCTATCATTACATAAATGCTCTGCAGGAATTATGTACATAAATGTTACCTTTTAAACAAAATACACTCATGGAATATAGTCCTATACTGAATTTTTCCTTTTAGATCCTAAGAAAAGAAGAAGTATTGGAGGAAGAAGCAGCCTTTCTCCATTCCTAATGTGGGTGGTAGAACTGAAAGAAAACGAGAACTTCACCAATCTGGAAGAAAAATTTATTTGCAATCCTCATTGAACACACATGCTACCAGCAGCCCATCATTTTAAGGCTAGGATTTACTGAGAATTTTGCTTTTGGGAGATAGTGGCTGCGTACTATAATGTTTTAATACACTGCATCCTACATAACTGACCATATAACACAAATTACACTCCCTTCCATGGCTCTGTCAGAGATAGAAAGCCAACATCTCAAATCAGCACGTTGCAGAACAGTTTTACAACCACAAGTAAATTTAGTTGCATATGCTGGTGCACCCTGGGCGGGAAGCCAATAGAGCATCCCCCGCCACACACGCACAAAGTCAGGAAGCATGGCATTCACACACAGCTTAGTTTTACATCTGTAAACATGCCCCAAAAACTCGTGCTGGGTGCTAGCGCTGAAATACTTTTAGAAGCAGTTTCTGGAAATACTGTTGTTTCAGTAAATAGCATGAATTGGGCACTGCTATTACCTAAACCACAGGAAACGGTGCCTTTTCAAAGCTTGGAGCTTAAGCTGGCACAACTACTTTATGCAAAGATAGTATTTTTAAGGACGGAGGTTGTTTACCTAAATGTTTCACGAGTTTTCCATTGTAATGAAGGGTCTCCATATCAGGGCCCACATATCCATAAACAATAAAATAACCTCTGGAAGCTATTTTAGTACTGTGCTTTTTAGCTGATGTCAAACATTTGCAGACTATGAATTTAAATTTGACCTACCAGAAAAACTAGCAGAGGTTAACATTTTTATTCGTACAACTATAGTGACCGGTGACTAGCACAGTGAGGCAAGTTAGGCAGGGATAAGGATAAAAAGTAGTTCTCTCTCTCTTCTCTTCTCTATCTGCCTGGAGGGAATGAAGACACCTACTTTTGCAGCTCCAGTGTTGAAATCCTTTTTGCTTTCATGTGGTTACTGTGAATGTTCTCTGGAGTATTAAATGAGAGGAAGGCATTATAGTTTTTAACTTTGATGCCCCATTAAGATGAATATGCACCTAATGAGCTGAGAAATTACTATTGCTCCTTTTTTTGTACTACTGTACAAGACTAGCTAATCAGGACGGGGGCATGCTCTTTGTGTTCTTAACCCAACAGTGATGAAAGTTAGAAGATCATATTCAAACATATGTTTAATGCAGCAACAATAAAGGCAATAATAGCTCCTGCTATGAAAGAAGGACTAAAAGGGCATTTCTTTTTTTTTTATTTTGTTATTTTAAGAGCTGCAGTAACTATCCCTTGCAGTTCAGATGGAGTTTGGCATAAAACTTAACGGATATTATTTGTAAGCCAGCTGTCTCCATCAAAAAATGTCAGCATTTAAATGTCTTAAGATGAACAGCAACAAAAATAACCATCACCACTGAAACCACTGATCATTTTTTTTTGGGGAAAAAAAAGCAGGTTTACTTTAATAGCAACAATTGAACTCTATCAAAGCCCCTTAATGCAGTGACTTAATCCTGTTGGAATTTGAAATATGTCCTTGTTTCTTAGGTCAAGAATCCCTAAGAATGAAGCTGTATCTAGTGACACAACATGAGAAGCTAAAGCCAATTATATTCCAACATAATTGACTAATATTCCCTACCTGCCAACTGGAGTGTGGCAAGTCTTATTCATACTGTGATATGTGGGCATGGATATGAAGCTCCATTTTCCCCTAAGGGAAATCTTGTAACAAACAGTTGACAGAGCAACACACAATCTTGAAAGTAACAAATTAAAAATCTAATAAATATGATGCAAATGAAGAACATGGGAATTTAAGCATTTTTTTAATGCCTAAAAGAAAATGCAAGTTTGCTTTCCTTTCAAAGATACCTTAGTGGAAAGGTATTATTTAAGTAATGAAGAGAGCACCACCATGCTGATGCCTTGCCAAGGTTCATGTCCTGGAAGGTTTCAGGCCCCTGTTAGTCCCACAAATGTTTTATCACGTAAATCTTCTCAGGTGCTGAAATGTTTGTAACAGCTCTGATGTCCTCGCATAGTTGCAAAGCAGCAGTTTGTGAGATGCTGAGTAATTGTAGCTTCTTTGGTAGCTACAATAGGCCAGGAGCTGTCTTAACCAAACCTATACAATGGTTACACTATATTCTTGTAAATGAAACCGTAGGGAAGTATGCACATGTCAACAGACAGACGTTCCCTCTGCTCCGACAAGCATTCGTTTCCAATGCTTACAAAAGGCAAGGTGGTGGGGTTTTTTTTGTGTGTGTTTCAGTCAAGATGATGTTGCTCTTCTTGTGCACCACATTTAGCCTGTGGCAGAGGTGACATAAGAAAAAGGTTCCTAAAATTTCCCTTTAAAAAATCATCAAAATCCCCAAGGATCTGGTAACCTTATGGGGAAAACAACAGTAGGGATGATTCATCCCACGGTTTTTTTGATGCTTTTTTTCCTTCTAAAAGATGAACTCCAACATTTTGCAAGAGTATTCTCCCTTGATAAGTATTACTGCAAAATGTGGTCCAGAGAATTATATTTTTAGCGAGCTCTGGGCCACTGGTTCTTCTCTTTCACTTACATTTATGCTAGCCCTACAATTGTTCTTTGAATTTTGGCCAGCTTCAGTAAGGGACTCTGGCCACAGGACTACTCCACTGTATAATATAGTCAGTCCAGCACATCCTCTTGGTGGGGTTGTTTGGGGAGGGATTTTGAAGAACATAATTTTAACCTGGGTGTGCAATAGTACAGGAGAGAAGAAAAACACTGCTCCTATTAATGATCGACTGCTGATTTGTGTGGTCACATTGCCCAGGTCAGGGTCTCCTCACAGTCTTGCTCCCTTGAGGCACTCTGCAGCTGCAGGCTGATGCACACAGAAGAGAAAATCTTGGGAGAGCTGCAAATGGTGGCAGAGGTAGAGGAAGCTCCTCGCCTGGAAACGCAGCACCCTAAGCTCTCTTTCTATGCAGCAGAGGAGCAAAAGCAAGCTCTGCTCATTCAGGGTTTCTGAATTCCTCATCACACTAACTCCTGCCGCTACAGCAGCAATCAAAAGGAATCCCACGGGTGAATCTAAGCAGAGAGAAGTATTTTCTAGAGAGAAAATGTCACACAGAAGGAAAGGGAGAGGAGGAAGCGGCATCTTCAGGGTTGTATTTAAGCTGTGATTCCACTTCGAAGATGAGACCTGGCAAAATCTCACTTTCATTCAAGTAATTTGCATCCTGCATGCACTCAGTCACATCAACTGGCTGCACAGGAAAAATTAAGCATGATTATTGCTTAATTATCACAAGATCTGTGCAGCCAGAGATCAGCAATAATCCCACCTGATGCATCAAAAATGCTAATTAAAGATTAAAGGGTCATGAATTATTTTAAGGGGGGAAATAATAATAAAAAGAAACAGGTGCATTTTAGATAGTTAAAATATTCATTGATTTTTTTTTCAGTTTTCTCACCTCTCTTCTTTTTTCCCAATTAATGGCAAAGTAGAAGGGAGAGAAAATAAGGGAAACAGGAAAGAATTCAAAGTTTGGTATTCTTCAGTATGTATTTAGAAGCAGTAAGTTTCAAGTGAAAAAGGGGAGAACTTTCACAGCAGTTCATCTTGTATCTAAATTCACATTATTTTAACTATAACATTTCAGTGAGCATAAGTTTAAATTCCAGCATCCGTAGCTTCTGAGGAGTGTGCCACAATCATGGCTATAATCTGTTTCACAGAGCTGTTATTGCTTTGCTACAGGTGACACAGGAAAAAAGAACAAAATTCAATTTTTCCCAATTTACTGGACTACCGTGGAGAAGGAGAGCAGGAAAAGAGCACTTAATTCAGAAAATGAGCAAAATGCGTGTGACTTTCAGACGATAAGTAGAGAAGTTGTACAGCCCACGTCAACCATTTCCAAAACCATTCTTCTAAAGTTACAGTATGCTTTATAGATCAGCTTAAGATTTATTAAAGTCTTTCAAGAATGTGAAAGAAGAAACAACAGGCTTTGAAGAAAATTGAATTATTTTACATTGTCAGTGTTACGAACTTAGGAAGGCCAGTTTGTTACTAGGGATTTAAGAAAACCTGCTTTGTAGTAGTCAGCATGGGGAAATTCAGCAAACACAATTTAATAAACAAATCCACTGGAACATGATTATTTTCCTAACCTGCTACAACATGATGAGTCAGAAGGCATAATTTCCTTACACCACTTTGTAATGGACATTAGATCAAAAATGCTGCTGCATGCATCCGTGTTAACGTGCAATGATTCTGCTAAGTACCTTTGTAAGAGAAGCCTTCAATGGCCACTAGCACTCTTCTCTCCCCAATGGCTCACTACAAATCATCTCCTGCACCACAGCACAAGGCTAGAAGCTAAAAAAATGAATACACCAGTAATTTCTTTTCAACAGTGATTTGACACCCAGCTGATGGAAGGAGCTAACTATGTAACCTCTACACCGTAAGTTCTGCTAAAAGAGATTCTCTCAAAACACCCATGGGGTTACGTATTGCTGCTAATAGCAGCAATAGGATGGATGATAAAATTATGGCAGTGTAGAAATGCTCTCTCAATTAATTTCCCATCATGTTAAGGCCATTATCATTGGATGTCATCTAGTGAAATGGAAAAGAAAAAAAACAAACCCAGAAGTCTTCAATACCTTTGAAAGTTTCACTCACTTAGCACATGATATAATTGCAGGGTAGAGCAGGCCAGCCTCTTGAAATAGTTTACCTTCAAATAGAGCTTTAATGGTATTGATTTAAAGCACTGACAGGCAGATTTGCTTCAAAAACATACGCATAGACAGAAGAAAAAAAGAAACAAGTACATAGCCCAGAAGGAAAGTGGGCAGAGATTCATCTTGCCCCCCCGCCCCCAAAATGGGTTGATTCAAGATTTCTAGATGTCAACAAGAGCTTTTTTCAACCAGCTTTCAACACAAAGCTCACAGATCATTGTTGTACAGGTCTTTACATTATACCACCTTGTATAATGCAGCTGTTTCTCCGAAGAAGCTGCTTCTAACTACAGCTCTTCTTAGCTGTTACCTGCAGTTTTTCTGTGGGAAGATGAGAGGGTTTAGACAACTATGGACAGGAGGCAACACAATGTAAATTCAATGGGAGGGCTCTCATATATACACACAAATATACACACACATGTATATATGAGCGTATGTATGCATTTATGCGTGTATGCATACATATTTAAATATATACAAACGCACAACCATATATAGTAATTAAATGGAACCTATTCCTATTTTGGCAAAATGAAGACTATCAGAAAATAAAACTGTAGTAGTTTAACCCAGCAGGC
>VZTL01001045.1:0-10235 GCA_013400535.1 Scopus umbretta
AGCTGAAACCAGGACACAACCACTGCCAGTTTTGACTTTGACTCAAGTATAAGAAATTATACTTCTCCACACTGTAGAAGTAGTCTATAAGGCAAGCACAAGACAAATTAATTAAGAAAATGAATCTGTCATGTAGAGCAGAAGTGGTTGCTTCTGAAAGTCAAGGCATGGCACCACGTGATCCATGAAGTGTTGTCAGTGATGCTGTGGTAGATTAGTCAACTCAACCAGACTTCTTCTGTCACCAAAGCTAGTTCAGTTATGGCAACACCACACCACAATCAGCCATGTAGATGTACTAGCTCTTATGTTTTCTAAACTGACTGGTGATTAAATGTTATTTTGGGGAAACTGGCCTTTGACATGTAACTGCTGATCACATTGGCTCACATGTCTAGTTCTTCATAATCTTCATCATATTCTTTTTTCTCCAGACCTTAAATTATGACTGAATTAACACTAGTTGTTCCCTTAATAAAGCTTAGGCTCATTTTAAAATAGAATCAACCAGAAGAAGTTGTTAGAAAAAACAGAAATTTAAGACTTTCTTCAGCCATGTCTACCATGACACACATATTCTATAGGTATGTCCAGTTTATCTAACATGACATATGCTGTCAAAGAATGACAGCTGGGTTTCTGCACTTGAATTTAGTTATGTAAATATTACTAAATCACTGATTTAAACAAAGTTTTAATGTTATTCCAATATTACCAAAACCAGAATTTTGCCTGGAGTCTTTTTGTTTTTTTTTTTAAACATCTGGAATCCAGGGAATAATTATCTTAATTAATTATGTATGAAGCGTCATTGTCTGTTTAGTATTTGTATATTTAGTAATTTCAAAAAATGTTCATTTCATTAGCAGATGCATGCTTCCATTAACATTTTTTTTAGCTTTCCCCATTGTGATACAGAATATTTTTTTTCTCTGAATGCCTTTTAAAATGCAAATAAAATGTTCTAAGACTGAATAAAGATGAAAGTTACATCCAGTCAACTTCTATGGTGAAAAACCATAGGGATAAAAAGAGAGGCTCAGGGAGAAGGAAAAAAAAAATAAAGTGTACCTTGGTGAAGAATCTCAATGATGATTGTTGTCAGCTTCAGGATAGTGTCATGACTTTTCTTTCAGGAAAGCAGAGCTTCATCTATTATGGGTCATGCTGGAAGACCCAACCAAAGATTGCTTTCTCTGTTTCTCATGGCCAGGAACTAACAAAAGCATACTGTGCAGGGTATCCTGTAAAATCAGCTTCCACCTCTGTGTCCGGTACATTTGCCTCCACTGCCAGCAGCATGAAAGGCAAAATGCTGAAAATCACAGGTGTAGATATAAAAGCAGCCCTCTTTTCTAAAAGCTACTCAGGTGTTTTTATTTTCAAAGACTACAAGAAGCTTTTCACAGAAGTTCGTAATTAATTTTTCAAATAACTTTTTAACAAACAATTTAATTCAGCAAAACTCCCATAACTACAAGCATTGATTTGAAGCTGTCATAGCATTCTAAGACAACACTGTGGTGTATGGAATAGTAAAACAAATAACAATCTGTTTCTTGGAGGTGGTTGACTCTGGTTACAAGAAGTTAACTTTTAGTCTAGTATGGTATGACTACACAACCAAAGATGTCCTAATGCATTGTGTTGTCTTCTTTTTAGAGACAGTGCTGTTAAGCTAAATCTTTCTAAAATCAATAAAGAAAAAAGGTTTCATTTTGCTTTTTTTAAACTGATCAAATGCACTTCATCAGGAGTTTTAAGGGATGAATCCAGACACATTTTAGAGCCTAAGAAAGAAAAGTTTGGACTGGTCAGAGAAATGATAGCACACCTTCCCTTGGAAATTTTTTTCCACCTTTCCATGCTGAGTTTAACAACCCAAGTCAAGTGCTGACTTGACTTGACTTCAAGTATGCAGTGAGAGCAGAAAACTCTATACCTGGCTACTCCCAGAGTTTCTTCCCCAAACAGTGGCTCTGCTGAGTCCAAGAATTATACTTTCTGGTGTTAATGAGGTATAAATTCATACACTAGCTGGTAATTTTGGGTGTAGTAACTTGTACTTTTCATGATGCATGGAGGAACAGCAGTGAAACAATGTGTGGGTTACCCCACCTCCCCTTTCTCTTTTGTTCTTGGAATTAATTTCCCAAAGGCTACATCTCCTTTTTTTTATTAGATTGTATTTCATACTTGCATGAAACAAAGCCATCAGTCAGTAAGATGTGTTGCACTGACCAGAAAGGACAGTTATATTTGCCTTCATTAAGCCTTCTTAAAATAAAAACTGGCAATGCTACTCTTACCAATGGTGTTTGGCCACGAGGCCTTTTTTCTTTCAAGCAATCTGTGAAACAAAACATCCGTTTAGTTTCACTCATAATTGCTAATTATGTTTATTACTAATTAACTTTTCCTTTACAGATGGCTTGTAGAGGAAGAACTTCAGGTCAAAATGCATTTCTAAGTCTTATTTTTCACTGACGTGTCTTTAACTCACTCTTTCTCCCATCTGCAACTCAAATAAGCATGTTTGCTTTGTAATTTGATTAGGAATATTTACTTTTTTCAGTATAACATGTATCACCATAGGCACTGAGCATGTCATAATCTCTAACCTAACTTCACATCAAGCCTGAAAAGTAAAGGAAATTTCTACATTTACTACTGGGAGATGACACACAGAGATGCTCAGGACTTTAATGAAAGATTTGGGATCAGACATTTAAAGTTCCCTGGTGCTGAAGGAAAACCAGGACCCAAAGGCAGTGCTTGCCCAGGCTTTCTATATCAAGGATAAGGACCTCTGTGGGTTTTAGGTACTTCTAGGGCTAAATGGTTCACAGTAGACAGAAGATGCAAAGGTAGAGAAAGGTAATCTAGTTTCAGACATAAGAAACTAAAGCCCATCTAAGATCTAACTCAACAGCAAAATCCTTTTTATCATCTAGCTGTAAGCTAGCATCTTGTCTACTTTCTGTGTCAGAGTAGAGGTTGAACGCTTGTTTGTAATGGTCCACATCATCACACTAATCATTAGCTGCCAAACACTATGTGATTAGGCCCTTGCAAGGCTGTTAATGGCAGTTCAAGATATAATCCATGTAACCTAGAACACATTGTTTTGATGTGTTGGCTGCTATGCAGTGACTAGCACAACATTGTATTTTATAAAATATCTTTCTGAAAATTCATATAAACCTTAAGTTAGTCTTAAGGGGAATACAAATAAAAACATAAAGCAAAATAAAATGAGGCACAACACTTTAAAATAAGTTAAATTCTATGATAACAAAACATAACTTTTCTCTTAAATAACAAGCAGTAAATTTATGTGGTACATCACTGTTAAATTGCATGATAGATAGATTTTTTTAATATTTCAAAGTAAAAAGCATTGTGGATTGTCTATCTTTCTGTTATCCTTGAAAATATATGTTTTGGTTCCTGATGTCAAAGAAAGTCTGTCCAAATATCAGAAGTCTTCAGCTGAGACAAGATGTTTAAAAAGGTTTTCTGGATATGGTAAAACCTTCCCTGAAGTGTGGACAGTCCCCTGTGGTCTTCAGTCAATCAAACTGCATACAGAAGGCCCCTCCACCTACCTCCTTGGGAATTGTGCAGAGCGAACTCTGGCAGTCCCATGAGGTTTTTGAAGACCGTTCTTAAACTGCTGTAAAAAAAGGGTTCCTCATCCTTGAGAAATATTTCCCTGGGGGTGAAGATTCTGTAAGTGAAATAAAATAAAGCAGAAATATTCAGACTGGAGTGATTTTTACTCTTTTCCTCTGTAGTTGATAACAACACCATCTGCTCAAGGATTTTCTGCAAGCAGGCTAAATTCATTGAATAAACTGTTCACTCCAGATTGTTTGCTCCGCTCTATATAGCAATCTACAGTTGTTGATTAGTTAAAGTGCACAGTTCCCCAGTGAGAAAGGTATGCACTCTTATTCCAGATGGGGAAACTAAGGCACAAAGAGTTTATCTGACCTGTGAAAAGTAGCTGGAGAATTCAGTTTTAAATAGTACATCACCGAAGCAACGTTTCCCCATCATTACATAGCAGCCTGAAATATTCTGTCATATGCTTTCTTTTTACTGTTTTTTTGAGCAGTGAGTGTTTGGGGAAGGAACTCTACTAAAATGTCCATTCAAGTACCTTCAGAAACAGCTGCAACTGCTAGTGATAAATATCAAAAAATATAGATTGCCATCTGATGTCAGATTGCTTTGCCTGGTCTATACCCTGAAATTTTGTAAGTCAGGGGTTTCTTTGGCTGGATGAGTTCCAAGGTGGAAAATCATAGCTGGATCTTGCAAGAACATATCAGATGATCTTGACTGTTGCATTGATCCTTCTGCTTGGAAAAAAATTAAATAAATATGCATTTGATGTTAAAACTGCACATTCCTCTCTCCTCAAAATAAAAGGCATGGCTGAAATAAAGGATTAAAAGGGTTAAATTATTAACCTGGTGCCTGGCCAACAGGAATGCAACCCAGGAGTGAAAATTGTTATATAAGCAGAAAAACTAAATAGGCTAACAAATGGAGTTTGAAGGCAATCCAGGAGACTCACAAAATGAAGACAAATACACCATTTTGCCACAGAAGAGCTAGAAAATATTTCCAGTCTTCTTATTTACAGATTATTTGTATAGACATATTTGTTTTCATGCTCTCTGTGCAGTTTGTGTATGAACAGCTCTGTAAACTGCATTTGGATTAGTATGGATGACTTAGCATGTATAGGATTTAAAAAACAGTAAAGGTTATAATCACTGCACCCTTAAGTTTACATTGTAGTTTGAACAAGGGTGGTTGTATAGCAGTATTTCAGGAAGGAAGAGATACTACTGAGAAAAAGCTTTGAGCCTGGAGAGAGTTAGGGATAAAAGAGCAAGTTCTGGGCAGTGAAAAGGCAAGTCCCTCAGCATGGCTGAGTTTTGCAGAGTGCCAGCAGTCAAGAGAAGATACCAACAGAGTAGAGCATGTGCTGAATTCTGTTGTGTTTGGTGAGGATCTTGCTGTCATTCCGTGACCATGAGTCGTCATTAATGGGAAAGAAGCTCAACAGGGCCAGAAATACCAATGTCAGAAACAGATACTCAAATGATCTCTCTCATGCATTAGCAAAAAAATTAATTTAAGAGGACACACTGTGTAGGGTTAGAGATGAACGGTTTAAAGTAAGAAATGAAATATGTGTAAAGTAGAGCTCTGGTGCCAGGGCAAGACAAGATGATGGTTAGATGAGATGGGGGCATAACAATATCTCCCTGCAGAATATCATTTGGTTCCGATTACTTCAGCTTTGGATAGACAAACAGAGATAAACCAACAAAAAGCTCAGGCAATGGGTGTGTTTGAATTGTGACTTCCAAACTCAGGACAAGCACTACCAAATTAAGAAGAAAGCTACAAAACATACCTGGGCAAAGACACCAGAAGGGAAGAGGATTATTTTGGAAGTTTGCCACAGGCCTTTGCAACAATGTTATTTTCTCCATTGCTTCAGCTACTCATGATATTAATATGATATTAATTGATATTATTTGATTATATTCCCTTTTCATGATTCATAGGCAGTTACAGCTCTGATAAGCTAATTCTGCATTAACTGGTTGTTTGGTTTTTTTGTTTTTTTTTTTTTTAATTTTAGCATCTTCTTCTTAACAGAGTCTAAATTATTTTCTACTTTAGTACTAAATTTAAAATGTCCTATTCATGTCACATCAAGAAAATTATCACTTCTTGCATCAGCAATTTCAACTGGCCTCTGCTGCATGAAAATTGATGCTAACAACTGGTAAAATGCCAAGTAAACCAAATGGTACTTGCTGTGTTGTTTTTGCATTGTAATAGCCTGTCCCCAAACGTACAATACCCTTGACAACTAAGTATGTCAGGTTAAATTCTGATCAGACTAATTCTGGTGTAGATCCAAACTGAATTACTTTAATGAGCTGAAGAGCAAATTTTCCTTTTACCAAACATGTAGGTTACTGGCTTCATTCCATGTAAGATGCTAATGCTGGCTGGTGAGGCTATCAGTTGGGGGAAAAAATGTGAAGAGCTAAGTTAAAATAGTTCATCGTTTGTCTGAGATGCTGTGAAGAAAAATATACTCATAAGAATACATTTTATTTTAAAGTAGAAGGTCTGATGGAGATATGAATTACATAAAATTTGGAAAACCTTAGTAGTAACAGTGTGTTTTGTGCAGCTGTAACATTTTCAGAGCAGGGAGTTTTTGCTGAGTTTGGCAGCAGTCTAATAAACTCAAGTTCCTGTCCCAATCCCAAAGAACTCAAAGTCCAAGTAGTCAAGAAAGAGGTGAATACAGTGAAGAAAGAGATGAACAGAAATAATAATGAATTCATTACTAAGTAAGAACACCAACAATGTATTCTGATAAACAGATGTTGAGAACCCCTTCATGTTAGATTTCCATTTATCATGGAGGAAGTGATATATTAATTTTTTAAAGAGAAAAAACACCCTGCATAGCATTTTCCCCTGGACTAAGAGCATTAAACCCAGAAATTTACAACAAGGTAAAATATATTTAGTTTATTCTGCAAGGCAGGGATGGACAATTTAAAAATTCTATCACTCAGAAACAGGGGCACACACACACACACACACGTACACACTCTTTCTTCAGAGAATACAACTCCATTTTTCATACCATGTGCTTCCTCCATAGCATTTTATTCTTCCCTTTGTGCTGCCTCATCAGTCCAGGATTTGAGTCTTTTTCTTGTATGTAGTCCCATTATTTTGCTTATAAAGTGTTACAATTTCCATACAGCAAAAAGTTTTATACAGCTCTGTACTGTTACCATGCTGCTTCACCATAAGCTGTTTGACTTGTCATTGTTGACAAAAAAAAACCAGCTTCTTGTACATAAGTAATGAAAGCCTTAAATGTTTTCCAAATATCTGTCTGAAATATATTACTTCTAATTAAAAAATATCCTGCTGATTTATCATTGAGACTAACAATGTAAAAAATAAATACATCTTTCTTAGTGCTTCTGTATTCTAGGCAGTGGGCCAGATGTATTGTATATCCTCTCTGATTTTATTTTTTTTTTTAAGTGTGGGGCAGTTTTTAGAATGATACTAAAGACAATACATTTTCCCTCAAGTGGCTCATTGATAGCAGCAGCATCTGTGCTGTATCTTCTAGCTGCTCACCATGTTTCTGTGCCTATAACTTCGGTCTAGTGCTGGACTAAAATGCCCTGAATCATTATATGCAATGGAGTGTGGTTCTTGCTTGGGTCTTTCAGGATCGCAATGACTTAATGATGGTATCGTGCAGCAGAACAAGCATTTTCTTTGTATTCCTATTGTCTGATGGGGACTGCAGTGTAAATCTGGACAAAGAGGGCTTAATTGCCCACACTGTGCCATTTAAATAAAAAGTGGTGATGTCAACATACTGTAACCTGGGGGGCAGGGGAAGCGGTGGGACGGGGTTTTAGTTACTAAATGCTAGCAAACATGCACAGAAGGAAGGAACTGGCTAGGAGGATTAGACCCATTCCCTGCTCTTGCTTTGTGATAGAAACACTAAAGAGCAAAGTCTGATTTCCAGCTCCACTGGCTGGGTCATGAATAGAGTCTCTGATTTCCAGTCTTGCTGTATTCATGGGTGCTTTACACATTTTTGGTTTCATGCCAACACTGTATGGTGGCTCAGGTTTGGTTTTTTTTTCCCTCTCTCTGTTGCTTTCCCTCCTCGTGCATTCTTGGAGAGATGACTTCTCTCCTCTGCCAGTGATATGCTCAGCTGCCCAAGCCTGGCTCTCCTTGGCTCCTCTTACAAAATAGTCTCCACTCCTCAAACTTTTCTTGTGGTTCATTTCTGCCCCTAATCCTGTCTGAACTTACTTCCTAACCTGTAAAATTCTGAGTTGTTAGCAATATCTCTGTTCTTTAACAGCTATTTCAGCTTTTTAGCAGTCATTCTCAGTGTCTTCCACACACTGATACTGCAAGTGTACTTGCAAGGAAACAAATGTTCACTGCCTCTACTCCATTACCAAAACCCATATGAGTCTTTTTTCTCATTCCTATCTGAAACAAAAGCTTCTTTGGGTTTTTAATGAATTCTGTTAAGTTCCTCTTTCTCTGCAATATTATATTCCTTAGTGATTGAGAATTGGAAGTGAAAATAGTCAGAAAAGTGCTCGGTTTGGTTAGAGCCATATGCATCAAGTCTTACAATGATGTGGTAAGATACAGCGGGCCTATACTTGGCCCCAATGTAATTTCAAATTACCACACATTTGCAGTGTTAGGAATCCAGATAATTTGGATCAGTTATAATTTGGACTTTTGTATACTATGGAGTCTGCTCTGAAGCCTTCAGAAAAGTATCCATTGCTCATCACAGATACATGAAATCTCTCTCCTGTCCCAACAGGTGAACTCTGTTACTGCAATGATTTCTAGAAAAAGTTCGTTTCTTGTCTCTCTGGTTCTACAGTTCATTCTTCTAAATAGTTTCCACTAATGTCCTTGTATGTGCATCTCAAAAAGAAATGCAAGTGTCTGTATGTTGTCCTGGTTTCAGCTGGGACANATGTGCTTACAGCATGCATGAACTTCTTTTCCTTAGTGTGTCTTCTTTTTTCATATCTTTCACTAACTCTTTCTTCGTTCCACCATGCTACCAATTATAGAAACAGGAATGATTGACTGTGACTGTTACCAATGTATTCAAGCTAGTTCAGTAATAAGATTCATCCAGTAGCATTGTCCTCCAAAGCAGGGTATGTTTCAGCCCGACCACTATAAGAGGGATGAAGATGACAAACTGAGTACAGTGCTGGAGAGGTGCCATGAAAACAGGATAATTGCTTGTTAAGCATTACGCTCTCCTGCCACAATGCAAGAATCCAGATTTTCAAAAAAGGTATGATATATACTTATATGATATATGAAAAACTTTATAGGATGTATATTTTTATATATATACGTACTTCAAATTATATATAAAAGACATATACTGCAAATGATATGTAAAAAAAAGATATATACAGAGAGGCAAAGCTGCAAATCCATTTCTCAGCAGGTATGAAGTGCTCATTTCATTGATGATACATTAATATCAAGGCAACACCATCCTTGATTTTAGGCAGTCAGCCATGCGTTTACTTCTCGTAACTGCCAAAGCTCTTGGAGGAAATAGTTTTGTACCCCTTTTCACATAATGCTACAACCTATTCCTAAACAATTAAACTGAGTACAGCTGGGCTGAAGGTGTTTTGAGTGGGACATGGCAAGGATGATGATGATATAGTCCAGCAAATGGTCACCTGACAAAATCACAGTCAACTTCAGTGCTCCTTGCTCTGTTTTTTTTCTGCTTCTTTGCAGCTGAAGGCATATCAAGCTTCTTAAATTTGAGAAACAAAAGAAACTTCAGCTGAGAATATGTAAGTGGTGCTGTTGATTTATTTCTTTCACAGTTGCCAGCTCAGTTGGATGAAACTATCCTATACAATGCATCAGATTTTCTTCCTGCTTCTTGAAGTTCATATTAAGCTCAGGCCATTTAAACCAAATAATTTGTCCTTGCTGGCCCCTGCCATTTCCAGATTTCCTTTTTACTTATACTTAAAGCAACAGTAAAATATTACAAATAAAGTCCTTACAAGTTATATATATAATAATTCTGTTGCTGTAAAGAACAGGCTTAAGCATCACCATCCAGGTGAGCATATTCAAACTGCACGGGGAATGTCAGACAGAAAGAAAAACAAACAAAACTTGTTGCTTGATTTTATATGTCATATGCTCAAAACTATGAAAGCAAATGACCTGTTAACAGTAACAGATATATACTTACTTGAAAGACAGTAACAACATTAAAACAAAATCTACCTTATCAAGTGCTGGTTATGATTGAAAACTTTTATTGTAATAAGTCATCCTGGGAAAGAGGAAAAGCCATCACACAAAGTATTGCTGTTTTAAAGATTACCAGCATGTCTCAAATATGAGACAAAGTTAAGCAACAAAATACACGAAGGGTTGGAGTCTGCCTTCTGACAAGATGCAAATCAAAGTTATACATAAAGGTAGATGCAACAGCTAAGTTAACATTATTCATAAAAAGTTCAGCAAAAGGCTCCCCAGAGCTGAATACTGATATGTAAGCCAAGGTGGAAGTGGTATAAGAGTTTATAAAGTGCATAGCAAAAAAAAAAAAA
>VZTL01001046.1:0-25491 GCA_013400535.1 Scopus umbretta
CTTTGGTTAGTTTGGATCAACTAAGTTCGCTGTATTCCCTCTCAGTTTTCTGCCCCTGGCAGAGCATGGGAAGCTGAAAAAAAGCCCTTGACTACTGTAAGCACTACCTAGCAACAACTAAAACATCAGTGTTATCAGCATTATTCTCATCCTAAATCCAGAACACAGCACTATGCAAGCTACTAGGAAGAAAATTACCCCAGCTAACACTGCCTCCATAAAATGCAGGCACTTCTTTGTTGGTGAACTCCAGATGCAGGATAACAGGTGTTCTGGGCAGTCTGGTAGAAACCAGACAAATCTGATTGCAAAGACAAATCAGTTTGGCACTATTGCTGAAACTTGCCTGACAAAGGAACACCTACTGAGTGCAAATCGCTGGATCAGAGCAATAGACATGAAAGGAACTTTTATTCCAGACTAAACGTCTCTTCCTCAAAAAAGAAAACAAAGTCATTTTAAAAAATGACATTGATATAGATCTTAAATTGCACTGCTGAGCAATTCTGTTTTCCCCCTAACTTGTTATTGTTGACTTTACCCATAATAAAATAAGTATGAATGACCGAATGCAGAAAAGGCCACCAGAACTTTAACATGTCTGTTATGTTGCCTGTGTGGAGAAATTCAAAGGCATGTAGAAATGGGAGGACCCTGCCGACAGAAGCTGGACCAACAAGTCCCCTTCATGTCTCTGAGATGTTCCCTCTGTCATCCAACCTTTCACAGGATGTAGGAATGCTCAGGTCTGAGTTTCATCATGCAAGTGAAACTGCTCTGAACTTGGTATGGATATTCACATTTTCCTGACATTTTTTCTGTTTATTTTTCCAGAACTTTCTTTCCCCAGGATATTGTTAGCTGGAAAAGCAATATGAAAGCAAGAGCATCTGTCAAATTTAGATGGACAGAGGGATTTGGTTTGCCAATATTGTCTTTTTTTCTAAAATGGAAAGGGTGGAGTTTTCCAAGACATAGAATTTTTAGGAGCAAGTATTTTCATTTATGCTTCTAATCTCTTCAGTACTTCTACATTTCCCACTCATAAATAACTTCAGTATAATGACTTTACAGCAGCAGAATGTGTCACTTTTTGGAGAAGCAAACTTTCCTCTTTCAAGGAAAGAGTTCAGAAGAAGTTGGTGGGCTGAAACCTTGGGGGCGTCTGTTCCTTCCTATGGCTTATTCTCATACAGGGGTGAATGACTTGCCTCTTGAAATGGCTATTTTCAAACACAGGCTTACACATCTATTCTTAAAACAGGTTAAGTTTTCTTTGTTCTACATGCAGCACTACTTCCAAACAAGATAATATCTAATTTGAATATTTTGTTATGGATTCCTTTGCATCTTTACGTACTTGAGGCACTTTTTTCCTTGGTACCCTATATTGTTACCATTTTGCATCTTGCCTACATCTTACCCATATTACCTAAAATATTTTCCTTTCTCCAGAGTTGCTGTTCAGTTTTACACCTTATTTTACTGCCTCCTATTGTTGACTTCTAGGCCTACAAACTTCTTAACTGGCTACTGCATCTTGGCCATGCTAACCTTTGCTGCCCTTTAGAAGTCTGATGAATTCCCTAACTGCAGTCAAAACACCTGTTCACTTTCCTAGCAGCTTGCTGCCTTTGTGACCTGAAATATGACTAAAATGACGTATTCCAAGTGCAATTACCCCACCCACAAGGTATTCAAATGGTTTGGTTGCAAAGAGAGGAAGGGAAGATATAGAGCCATCGCTCAAACTTCTCCTCTACTATCCTTTGAAGGGGAATGGTAATGACTGAGTGAAAAACCAAGCCACTTAAAAAAATAGATTTGTTGCTCATACTGGTGTTTCTATCCAAGGGTCTGTATAGCACACAGACAGATGCAATTCTTCCAGGTCACCNAAAAGGAAGATAAAATAATAATAATAACAACAACAACCACCAATATACAAAACAAGTGATGCACAATGCAATTGCTCACCACCCACTGACCGATGCACAGCCAGGCCCCGAGCAGCGATTGCTGCCCCGCAGCCAACTCCCCCCAGTTTCTATACTGAGCGTGACGTCATATGGTATGGAATAGCCCTGTGGCCAGTTTGGGTCAGCTGTCCTGGCTGTGCCCCATCCCAGCTTCTTGTGC
Organism: Scopus umbretta; assembly: GCA_013400535.1. Taxonomy (NCBI): domain Eukaryota; kingdom Metazoa; phylum Chordata; class Aves; order Pelecaniformes; family Scopidae; genus Scopus; species Scopus umbretta. The sequence continues at coordinate 2,140 of VZTL01001046.1, forward strand.
ACCTGACAGAGCATGGGAAGCTGAAAAGTCCTTGACTAGTGTAAACACTACTGAGCAACAACTAAAACTTCAGTGTGTTATCAACATTATTCTCATACTAAATATAAAACACAGCACTATATCAGCTACTAGGAAGAAAATTAACTCTATCTCAGCTGAAACCAGGACAGTAAACAATTGGATTTTACCATGCCCTGCTGCTACTCTTATTTTAGATATTGTTCATGCAACTGCTCCAGGGTGCTGGGCTTAATCCATTTCTAGGAAACAGTAATTACTTATGGGAGTATTTTGTTTAGAACCTGCATGGCTGTTATTTACTCTATAGTGATGCAGAAGAAACTAAGTCAACCCACACCACTCTAAAAAGTATTGAGCTGTTCAATCTGCTTCAGTACATTCCACTGCTACCTTTGTCCCTCCGCACTCCCAGTTTTTAAAATGCAATTACAGGAGATGCTTATATGCCTGAGCCTAATTCTTCATCTTTGTCATAGCATAGTATCACTATTATACCTTTTTATTCCACTAAATTGTTAGTACTGTGACTTTAATTCACCAAATACACTGAGTGATGCATGGCATAAAGCAATAAAGGCTTCTGTTGCAAGTCAGACTGCAGGCAAAGAGCCTGTGGTAAAGCTCTGAACTGATACCCCTACTTCGGAGACAGTGAAGAAAATCCAACAGCTATAACTAATGTTGAAGTCTATAAAGGATTAAAGGAAAATTTTCTAAGGATTTGCAGCAAGTCTTCCTGTTTTTAAGAATCAAGGATGTTGGGAAACTCAGGATCCACACATCTGAAAATGTCAGCCATGCACCAGGGCAGTATTTCATTATGTTTCCACCAACAAGGCTCAAGAGAGTTTATAAACTTTCCAATCACTGATAGTCAGGGCTTTAAAACTGCTTAAGGCTTTTGTAATAATTTTTGTGGCCAATGTCCAAGGCTGCTAAGTGTGTATATATGGAGACAAAGGCTTAATAACCTTTTTCAGAAGTGACTTGGTGCTTTAAATGCCTCAAAATACTGGTGTTCATTTTAATGCACGCTAAAGGACCTGACTTTCAAAAACCACTGAGCACCTACACTCTGAAAGCTAGACTTTCACAGTGCAAACACTCAAAAATAAATGCTTCTAAGGTGTATTTTCAGTGCTGACAACACTGAGAGTGGCATAGCAGCTTCCCACAATTTCTGTGGTGCTCTGCCTCTTTTTTCAAGGGGAAGTCCGAATTTGACATGCATTCTCTGTACCCCTGGACCCTTCCTTCTCCCACTGCTGGCTGCTCTGTGGGGAAGAAGGACTGGTAGCCAGCCATGTTGTCTCTGGGCTTTCCTGCCAATGCGATTAAGACAAAGAGAAAGGTCAGTAAATCCTTCTGTAAGGCACAGATGATAACGTTCCTCTGCTTAGTTCTCTAATTCATAGAGACTGCATCTGTGTGTTTTTATCTGGTACCATAACATGGAGCATTCCTACCTCCCCAGATGGGAGTCAATATGCACTCACACTGGGCATTTGTCAGATTCATTGCCTCTCTTTGTGCTGCTGATATTCTTGTTCCAACGGATTTATCTCCTGGCACTGTATTGCAAATGATCATTATGCCCATAGGTGCTTCTCTGTATGTAGTCTTGCAGATTTCTTACAATTTTTGAAACACTGATATCTGTTTGCTTGTATCTACACTATCTTCTCTATTTGGTCCAGTATGTACTCATGACAGATCTGATATGCAAAGTTGCTTTTGTGTACCCTTTTAAACCAGCTGCTGCAGATGCTACCAAAGGTACCAGCAAGGGTAAGGAGAATCCTCCTGCCTCCTTTCAGAAGGTGTGAAATCCAACCACCATAATCTTGCACTATATTGTAAAAGTTAGAAATATATTTGAGATTACATAATATAATATAATGCTACTCTCTTACTTATTTTAACAGAGATTGCTCAGTGAAGTTTCACAGATTTTTTTGTGTTCAAATGGACCACTCGGGAGTCCCTGCATTCTTCTGATCGCTCCCTTGTTTTTCTTTATGACAGCAGTTCACTGTGTTACTACATGTACTGCTGAACACCAGTTCTCCTGCTGTCTTTGACCCTTGACTTGTTGTTGTGGTGATGCTCAGCATAGTTCCTGTTGGGGTAGTGTTAGCAAATACTAGAGCTCTCAAGGATGCGGGTCATAAACTAGCATAATGTAAAGGGTCAAACTGGTTATCTGCTGTTCTACAATAATTGAGATTGTTTTAAAAGGTTTCTGCCATTATCAGTAATGGGCTTCTTCTATATTCAAGGTCTGTTCTCCGTTAAGAGACTACTTGACTGTCACTACTCCATGCAGCATGAAGTAGGTTAGAAAGCCTCCCTTAGGTTATTAATTTTCTTTGTATTTGAAATACTGAGGACATTTTCTGCATTGAGATGAAAGACCTCAGGCTGACAAAGTCTGAAGACAGGACTTATGATAGCAAAGCTTCCAGTCCTATTAAGGACAGCTACCAAATTTCGGATGTCATGAAGCGTGGAAGAGCTTGTGCAAACATTTGGTAAGGGTAAAGGAAGAGCATGTTGGAAAATGAGAATGATGGTATCTACCTGAGATGGAAAACAAATATGAGACATCATGAACTGAGAGTAGAGGAGTAGCTGGAAGTTAGACTTTCACTCAAATAAATTGGTAGCAACTCATCAAAAGATTGGTAGATTTTCTCTATCATGGATGAAATAAGCTCAGGCCATGATTAGGAAGCATGGGAGAAACTGTCGTGCAGAACTAGAAAGAGGGAAGAAGAGAGAAGTTGGTGGCCACAAATATTCTGAATGCTCTTCCAGATTTATTTAACTATATTGTGGTTTTGTACCTATGTTATTTATCTGGATTTGATAAAAGATGATAAATTTGTGATGGCAATCATCTTTTTTAACATGAAATATCTTGAAAATGCAACCTGTATATTACCTCCCAGTTTCAAATACAAGGAAATATACCTCCCATCAGTTCTGATGGGATGGGAAGCATTAAAACGAGAAATCTTAGAATGTGAAGGTAAGAATGGCTACTTTTCCTTATACAGCAGCGTAAATCGGTGCTTATTTTCTTGAAGAATAGTGCGGTTGCAGCAAGAAGAATGGTATCCTTTTGAATATACTTTTAACAAATTAATTCACAGAATATGCATCCCTGGGTCTTAATAGTCAGAAAAACTGATGTTTATCTGTTATATAGGCTCTTGATAGCCAATATTTTTGTATTTCAGGTGTGCCATTTTAAAACTACAGAACTGTAGCATTCCTTATTTACTGAAGGAATCTTACATTCCTACATTTTGTAGCATTCAGCTGAGTTCATAATCTGTCTGATTCATGCAGGAAATTATTCAAGTATGGAGGAAAAACAAAAGAATTACAGACCAAAGTTGAGACTGTAAAACCAAGGAAAAAAAAAGCAAACTGCAGGGATGAAAAGAAGGATGTACATGAGCTTTCTGTAAAAATGGGAATGGATTCAAAAACATTAGGAAAGAAAGTAGCCTGAAGAGGACTGTGGGACTTAAAATGAGTGACAAAAATAAGTTACTTACCAAGGAAGCATATTAATTATGTAATTATTTGCCTTAGTATGTCCAAAAAGGGAAAAAGAGCAGATGCCAAAAGCCATTATTAACTCCCAGATAAAGCAGTAATAAGGAAAATGTAAATATCTTGCCAAGACTTTGGAGGACAGACAGAAATATCCAACAATGAACAAAACTATTCCCAAGAAGCACCTGAATATTCAAGAATTAGAACATATTTTAAAGTAGTTCTAATAAATTTTCTGAACATATCTCCCTCTTCACCTATCTTGAGAAGAGGTGTGAAGGAAAACCTATCAGTCCTCTGACATCAGGAGAAGCTGATGCTGTTCTCTGCTGTCCTCTGCTTCTGCCTCCCTGCCTCAGCTGAAAAGGGGTAACTGCATGGGGTATCACTGTGACCCTACCCACACTGTACTTTGTGGCATGAGTATGAGGGAGCAGCAAGGCAGAGAAGATGCCTAGGAGCTGAGGTCTCCATTCAGGCGCTGGGCAGAAGTGATGGGAAGAACGTCTGGAAGGGAGCAAGTGGTGGATATGCAAAAGGTCTGACAAGCAAAGGCAGGTTGCTTCCATCCAGATCTCACTGGAGACTCCTTGGTTGTATCTGTACAAGCTTTGGTGAGCAGGACCTGCTGCAGGTGGGGCCTAAATCCCTGGACCATAGAGGTGTGAGCTGGTGGTATCATTCTGCATGTCCTTTTCATTGTGATATTCTGTTTCTAAACTCTTGCTGAAGTCTCCCACCCCAAAGAGACAGCAGTCTTGTGCCAGACTTGAGCCAGAGCATGTGTAGCTAGGTGGATGTTGATGGAATTTAAGCCTGTGTATGAAGTCAGTTTCACATGATACTACAGATATACTAATTGTCCCACAGTGTTGTATCCAGTGTGTTAACAGCAGTGAAGCAAAGTCAATTCTGCTACTACTGTAAACAGAAGGTTTTGTTCTTCTTTAACAAAAACCTCTATCATCTTTCATTGCCTTAGCCTCCATCTTTGGGACTATTTTGTAAGAAAAAGAATAGAAAAAATATTAGACAAATAATTGGAAAATAATATACTAAACTATTAATTTTTAAAATATTTTTATAAAACCTGTGCACTTAATATGTTTTCATTTGATCTCTTTGATGTAACTATTTTTTTCCTTTATCAGCTCCTCTGACTAACTCCGTTTCTAAGAGCTCCTGCCCCTCTGCCCAGCATTTGCAGTCTCCAGAAATTTGTGGGTACCAGGAGACTCAGCTTTGTATTTGATCAGAAAAACCACAGAAGGAGTTGCTTAATGTGTTCTCCTGCCTCTTGTCGACCTTTTCTCAATAACTGAAACCTGAAAGAGATGCAGCTACCTCTGAAAACTGATGAAGGCAGCTCTTGAGCTGGGGGGAAGAAAAATAAAAGGACTAGACTGCAGAGTTAAAAGAAAAAAAGAAAACCCCTATGTGTTATGCTTTACTTCTGCTGTGGAAGCCCGTGTATTTCAACTTTAATTGCACGCAACAGCATAAAGCACCTTTTCATCTCTTTTCTTCCTATTTACCTTTCCTAGTTCTCTTTATCTACATACTACTGTTGTTGTGCTTCATCAAGCCTGAGTGTCTCTAAAGGCAAGCACCACTAAAAACATGAGTTTTGTTAAGCTCACTAACTCAAATTGAGCTTTGGATAGGTGAAACCAAGTCTCATATGTATAAAAAGCAGGAACATTGGATTTGATGAACACAAAGATCTTCACCAGTCAAACATTTTACTGAGAATTACATGAGCTACTTTTTCCCAGATTACTTCTGTCACCAAGTTTTTCTTTTTAACGTGTATTTTGGCCATGTACTAGCAGGACAAAATTGCCATTGTATACAGTGTTTGTAAAGCATCTGTGATTAATAAAGCTCTTGCATATTTTTCTTGTCCAGAGGGCAAGTGTTACTGTAATTAGAACCTTTGCATAGTTATGACAGATATTTTGCAGTAATAATAAGTATTTTACAAGACTTAAGTAATAGTTGTCCTGATTAGTATTTGTGTTATGCCACAGGAATGTAGTAAACTCTTAAAAGAATAGGAAATTTACTCCCCAAATAAATAGCATATTTATTATTTTCATCGGTTTGTGTGACACAGTAAAGGTGGCTGTGGAAAAAATATTTGATGTCTCTGCTTTTTCTCCAAGAGTTCTGGTCAAAGTCTGACATCCCCCTAAGAAGCTGTCATGTCCTGAGAGTCCAGAGGTCAGACACTTGGCATGTACCTGAAGATATTCTCTGGTTCCTAGTGTCATATCTAGGCTGAAAGTTATTTCACATTGTGCACTGGAATGAGTCCATTATTGTGGGAGAGGGAGTTAACTGAAAAGGGATTTAATTAAGTCCTAAAGAGATGTATTAGAAATGACAGCTCTCTTCAGGATGTACCCCCTGCTCTATATAGAATATCAGTGATTTGGTTTTGTAAGCATCACAGCTTTGTAAACAAAAAACAGTAAGAAAGCAGAGTGTGTTGAAGCAGAGTATTGAGTTTAATATTGTTGCTCCAGGGTCCTACAGGAAGCTTTGAGGTGATCAAACAGAAATCTCAGTGTCCATCTCTTCCATAGATTTCAGAGCAGTTTCTGTGACAGTCTTTCATTTTGGGGAACATCTCACTCTTTTTCTAGGACATTGCCGTAAGAGTAGGAATCCTTCAAACTCTAGAAGAAGAGAGTGCATTTCAGTTTTAATGGCCATTGTGGGCCCACTGCAGTCAGCAGGGTCCTGTATACATGACTTCTGCTTAGAAATATGAAATATAAGGACATTTTTTTAACAGTCATAGATTTTAGATCAAAAGAGGTGTTAATGTTTTCCTCTGTGACTCAATGTCTATTACACTGATTTTTACCTCTTTTTTCCCATTCTGAACTTGTATTTTTTATTAGTTTCATAAAGACAATCTAGTGACAGACAGACAACAGCTTTGTTCATTTCAACTTATATTTTTACAAAAAAATAATTGGTTCATTAATCAATATTAATTGTTCATTAGATCTCCAAGGAAAATGAACCATTCAGCTGATTAATCACCCAACTGAATCTTTTAGTGGCCTTGTAATAGTGCATGACTGCATAACATTATTAATTGCTTTGTGTTGTTCTCCTGCCCTTTATTACTGATATGCAAAAAGCCATCAACGCATTTAGAAATTCCTACATGTGTACACAAAGGAGTTGAGAAAAATATAGCCAATGCTATCCTTGTTCTAGAGCTGCTAGAGGTGCTTGCTTGGCAAGAGTTTCAGCAGATGTTATAAATAAAGCCTGGTCCATTTTTCATTTCTGGAAAATGAACAGATTCTTTACTCTTTTTACAAAAATGAAAAATGGACCAGGTATTATTTCTTAACAAAGTACTTGGCCAAAGAGCGTGTAGTTCTATACCAGAAATAAAAGCAATTTCACTCTGCCTTAGCATGTGTTTGGCAAGTAAATATAGGGTCATATAAAGGTCAGAAACTTGCAAAAAAATTGTGATTTGATTTTCCTTTAGGAAAAAAAAAAAAAGGTGGAAAGGGAGTGAGAGCAGTGTTGTTGTAGACAAATAAACTGTCACTTATACACTGTAGAATCATCTTCAGTTTAATAAATGTTGACAGGAAAATAAAGCTGAAACTGTTTTTCTAATGAGAAATAAATATTCTCATTGTTGCAGATGTCATATTTAACTTGTACTGCCTAGTCATTTTTATGTTTTCAACCCTTAGCTAGCCCTATGTCTGCTCATAGATTTAAGTGGGTGTCCGTTACTACTCAAACATAATGAACATACCCCAAATGAGGTGGGGCATATTACACCTTTAACAAGAGGTAACAACCTCAGCTTCCAAGAGCAGAGAGGCATGAGTCAGGCATGTGCCCTTGTGGTGGCCAAGGCTAATTGCCTATTGGGCTGCACCAGCAGGAGTGCAGTCAGGAGGACATCACTACTCATAGGGACATAATTCAGGATAGGAGCAGGAGGTTGGCTGTGAGATCAGACTAGGTTGCTCAGAGGTTTACCCAGTCTGGACTTGTAAATCTCCAAGGATGGAGACTACGCAGGGTCCCTCTGCTCAGCCCTTGTGAGGGCTGGACTATAGCCCAATATCCAGGACATAGTGCCTAATATTACCTGCTACCTGTAACAAAAGTGACATCAACAAACTGGTGAGAGGCCAGTGGAGGGTCATTAAGATGGTGAAGGACCTGGAGCCTGTGACTGGTGGGGCAGTTCGTGTGGGCTAACCAGCAGAAGAGAGGGCTTGGAGAATGTTGAATCACAGTTGTCCACAGAGAAGTTTTAGGGAAGATGAACCCAGACATCTCTCTGAGGTGCACAGTGAAACAACAGAGGCAGTGGACACAGGCTGCTACAAGGGAAATTCCAGTTAAAAACAAGGAAAAAATTATTTACCATTAGAGCAGGGGGTGGTGAAATCTCCATCCTGGAGGCTTTCAGACCAAAGCTGGACATGGCACAGAGCAATCTCATCTAGCTGAAGTTAGCCTTGCTTTGAGCAGGGGGGTTGGATTAGGGACTTGCAGAGGTCCCTTCCTACCTAAACTACTGTACAATTTTATAATTCAGAGGTTTACTTGAATGAATAGTAAATGCAAGGCAGACTTGATAGTCGAACCCAAATTATTTCATCCCACAAACATTGCTGTCTTCTAAAACAGATGCTTGGTAGGCAATTCCCATCATATTTGACATATGTAGGAAAAAATCTGTGGCCTTTTTTAGACGTACTGTAAAGATTCCTTTTTCTCGTTTCAGAAAATTAAATGGTAGATAAAATAACTGTGAGGTTTATGTTTTCTGAATTCAGATGAGAGATCAATTTCTTGACGTCCCTAAGCAGGTAGTTTAACAGGAACAAAGTTCATAATGACTCCCTTTGGCTGTCGTGACCTAAGGAGACAGAATTCAAAAGCTTCTCATTCCTGAATGCTAGTTTAGTGAATGACTGGAATTTAAAAAATATTCATTTACTGTTTGATTTTAAATAGTTTAATTAATTAATCCTTTGAGCAGCTAGTCACACAAGTAACTCACATGAATAAGAAACTACCATAAATAAAAGTAACTCCAAACCTCAAAATGACTCAGCTTTCTGTTGGTGATACAGCAATCACTCCTCCTGAGGTCTTGTTCTATGCTGTGTCAAATCCTTCTGGCCCTTATGGGAAATTATTTTCCATAAACAACATTTAGCTAGGGCAAGCTATTTATTTGAAGAAGAGGCGGCCATGGGTAGATACCAGAACTTCGGGACAGGTAAAATGATGAAACACCTCTTCCCATAGAACTTTTAGGCCAGAGGACACATTCTTGTTTTCTTTCCCAAAGTGTTTGAAATGCACCAAAATAAATTATTCATGTATTTCTGACAATTATTGCACCAAAGACTTCCATGAAGTCTGTCAAACTACACAAGACCACAGAAACTGCTTTTACTTTCCCATGGTATGCCCTTGCCTGGCAGAAATAGGACATGCCTAAGGGCTTGTTCTGGTGAAGGTTTTAAGGCAACTTTTGGGGGCAAGACTGATTAAACATTTTAAACAAACTACATGTGGATGTCCAAACAATGGACAACACTTATCAGCTGGTACTGATAAATTCTGTATCAATGCACCGGAACAGTGAGGTTTTGGTCCTGCTCTGCCTCTGATCTGGTGAGTGACATTGTATATTTTTCATGAGCTCCCCTTCCATGTTGCAACCTCTTCTCACATGAACGTGAGGAGTTCACTGCTCATGACCTGCCTACACTCTGAAGCTTTACTTCTGCTCACCATAACAGGAACTGACAAAGGCAACAAGGGCAGAGCAGATCAGAGCAAGAACCCAAGACAATCACAAATCTCATAGTGCATATAGCCTCATACCTGCCGCATATGCTCTGCATCTGTCACTTGCAGGACTGTTTCTTGTGAAAAAAAAAAAAAAAAAGGAAATCCCAGGAATTTAACNAAAAAAAAAAAGGAACTCACAGTACTTTAAGCAGTGTTTCTGTATTTTCTTGCTGACAGAGAAGTAGTGAGCTTGAGCATTGCTATGCTACCACCATTACATTATTATAAAAGGACAATGATAAGGTAAAAATAACTTCTATTAAAATATGTATCTTTTTCTGTGATGCAACAGCTCCAATTGTTATAAATGAAGGGATTTTTGAAGCGAAATTATCTCTCTCTGTTAATGGTGATTTGTTTCTCTTCTATTTCTCTCATCAAGGACAAAAAACCCCAGATAGGTCAGTGTCACTCATGGGTTATCTGCAGGAGGGTGGCACAAGGCTCTTAAGCCACAGTGGCACAACACTGCGGCAGTTAGGCTCCAAACATGGCAGGAATATATTTAAATCCTAGACCTTTGTATTTTAATGGGAAGTAAACATAAAAATTTTAGAAACACTTATTAGTGACCTTATCCTTGGTAAATGCATGTCTTCTTACAAAATAAAAACTGCAACCTGACAGCATCCCTCTGTGCATGGGGATGAGGATTTACATAAAATTCGAACAAGACAGAGCTATAGGTGACAAAAGCTACATTATAGGAATCCATTAATTTAGACCCCAGCACAATAATTAACGCTGACAGACAATTATACTTGTGTAGATAAGAAAGACAATTTTATTGGCCAAATTGTGCTGCCCCAGCAGTACCCCCTGGTACACTGCAGCTGCTTTTGTCTCTCTGGTAGTGTCATAGCCTTTAACCCCTGATTCTCTGATGCTTAGTGCTCATCTCCAGCCCAGCCACTCCAATACTTCATGTTGCAAAATGGATCAGACAGTCTAGCTTCAGAGGTCCACTTTGCTGCTGTCAGTCAGTGATGAGTGAGATTATTGATGACTTAGAAATGACAAAATGTAGCTTTATAAAATTTCCTGTCACCTTTTCCTATACTGTCTGAAGTCATATAATTCATCGAATTATGCAGACTGAAACTGGTGAACAATCTCAAATCCTTTATAATGTAGTCAAACGCAGTTCTCATTTAAAGCAATGTAGCATACGATCTGTCAGTGTACACCTGATACAGTGCATCCTCTGCACAGAAAAGTGCCCAGGGTCCTTCTATGTATGTATGTGCTTTAGTATTTATGAAAGTACTACACATGCAGATTTTCTTGATATGAGGACCACATAGGAAAGAATTTTTATACATGTTCATGTTCATCCCTTGCTTTGCATATATTTCCTTTATACACAGGATGGTTAATCCATTAATTTCATTCCTAAATCTGATCATTACTGTTTACCTCATTTGTACACTATAACCATTTACTTTTTTTTGCCAAAAGCAGAAGCAAGACTAAAAGATGTAGGGATGAAAACTCTCCTCGCAGTGACTTTGTTCTTTTGCAGTGTTTGTTGTATTCAGACTACTTAATGTTCACAAGTCAACTGATTTCCTGAGGCTAGAAGTAAACAGAAGGAGGGGTGTCAGACACTTCCAGTCTTTGTACTGAGAAAGTTACTGCCAGAGGCATTTTTTTCAGTGAAGAGCTAAAAACTACATGAGAACACTAAGAGGTTCTTGACTGAGTAGAAAAATAAAGGAGTTCCTCAGACATGCTTTAAAACTTCAGCAGAAATTGTAAAAGCCCTAAGTACATGTAGGAGTAAAAAAATACATCAGTAATACTGCCTTGGGAGAAATGGAGCCCTGTGGAGCAAGGACTTCAGTTCTTCCAAAGTATTTGATGACAAATCCAGACCTATCAACTAGAATAAGAGTTTCATGACACTTTGGGTAGGACTCCAGAACCTAAATGTAGGCATCTGGCACTATTTTAGATCCCCTAAGGCATCCAAGCCATTGCATATTGTTGGTCAATATAGCATAAAATCTGTGCTGTCCTGTAATGACAGATAGAGGCCATCACCTACATTGAGGCAATTCCTTTCTCTGCATTTTGTGTTTGGTTCCTTACATGCTTTACTTTTGTAATTGTTTCTCCAAATATTTGTAACAAAAGTCTAACTCTTTCTGTTTTAATAGAACATATGTTGTTGCATTTATTTTAGGCTCATCAAATGTTTAATGCACTTCCACACAACCATGGTGAGCCATGTGAATTCCCCTTTCTCTAATGAACCTAAGTACACACAGGTTGCAAACAGCCCCAAGGCCTTCGCTAACCTGGCTCAGCAGTGAAGGTCTGAAAGGTTAAGTGCATTTTCAAAGAAGACTTCAAGATTGTTCTGCAACTCTTATCCTCATGTGTTGAGTAAACAGGGAGGCTGCTGCATCTGGTGCCTTTCTGGCAGAAGGCAGACTGTGTAAGGCAGGAATAAATCCTGCAGTGTCACAGGGGTCTCTGGCAAGTAATGTCTCCAGATTAGGCACTACAGCTCCTCTCTCTGTGTTGCTTTAGGGGATCAGTGGGAGGAAGCCACAGAAAGATGGATAGTAAGAGTCCGAGCTCTTTCTTGTGACCTCCGATATAGCACTGTTGCAGCTGTAATGGTTAAGAAAGAACCTGTTGTAAACAGTTTGAAAACAGCTTTTTGTACTCACTTAGCTTGTGATTGTGCACCTCTTCCCTGGTATAAAAGGTATAAAAATTTATACCTTTTTAGACTTTCTATGCATTTACAGCAGTGTACATTTAAGTACGACAAAAATAAAGTGCAAAGAACTTTCAGTGCAGAGCAGCAGTTTGAATACAGCAGACTGTATTCAGTCCTGCTGCTTTTGCCTGCCTGCTACCTCTGTTTCTTAACTGCTCTTTGAAATAACAGTGAGTGAGATACTCCCAAAAGATGGCTGATAAGCCAACAAAGCCTCAATGTTCTCAGACTAGTTTGGAAGTGCAGGAAATGAGACTTAGTCATCCTGTACAGGGTGGTGGTCCTCATTCACATAAAGCATTTTAAGACCTTTCCAATGCTTGCCATTAGCTTTAAGTTGAGGTTGAGGAAGCTAAAATTTCTCAGGTAGCTCTAACATTCTTAAATAGTGATTCCTAGCATTATATATTGCTCTCCAGCCTTATGAAGGTTATTTTAAATACAGTTATATATATAATATAATAATTTATATACTATAATAAAATATAACACACAGAATAGAACAGAGACTAGATAATACAGAATATATTATATACAATACATAATGCCTAATACAAAATACATAGCACATTATATATAATCATATATCATTCTATAGAACAACATTTAATAGGTTATTACATACTATAATATTTTATGTATGTAATATACTACATATCCAATATACCATATATTATGTATATAATCTATACAATATAGCAATGTAGGTATTTTTATGCCTATAACCTGTATATGTTGCATACCTATACCCAGTCTTACATTCCTATAACCACACACATACATATGACATATAAAAACATATATATAAATATTACACATATTTATGTTTACCAGTCTTGTATTACAAAATCTTTATGCCTTGTGCTAATTAGCACATTCCAAACAGCACAGTACTTTCTCACATGAAACTGGAAAAAAGGTAGGACCTAGCTTGAGAACTGTTGAACTGAGAACTGATAAGTATTAACAGTTTCATTCTGCCAACCTAAAAGAAATCAGTTACTTACCAAGAACAACTCAGAATGTGTTCACAATGTGCTATGAACTCAGAAATTCAGAATTTCTGAAGTGAACTTATGTCTCCTTAATGGGGCTGGACCACATCTTTACCAATAAATTGTATCTCTGTCTTTTTTCTTGCTAGGCAAAAGATAGATAGTGTGACGTATGATTGCAGCTTATACCTTTTATTTAGGTTCTGCCAGTTATCCCAGCAACAAAGATAGATAAAGCTTATACTATGCCCTGAGCTCTATATGTGCTACCAGCTTTACAACTATTTGTACTCATGGATTGCAATGCAAAAATACTCCAGTAATTTTCACCTGCTTCTTTAATTCTTTATTCCAGAATAAATATTTAAGTAAAACACTTTTTTTTTTTTTCCTGATGCAATATCCATTCTTCTGTTAAATAATGTTCTTTTAATTTTATTTTCTTAATAGTCAATAAATTTTTTCAAATGTGGTGATTATAGAGGTATATTTTTTGGTCTATTTGATTAGAACTAGTTCAAACATAATTAAAAGCACTCTTGGTTTTGCTACCATTGACTACATCCCCAACATAATAGTATCTTTTTTTACTATTTTACAAGGTATACAGGGATATATACTATACGTTACAATGTACACTCTGCTTATTTCATACTAGTTTTGACACTAACAGGGTCACTAGCTGTGATATGCTACCAAATAATATCAGTAGAGAAAGATGGAGTGGTTATTCAATAAAAAAACTAAACCCAAGAAAAATAGACTGTAAAAAGCAGCAGGTCAGTCCCATAAACAACTCTAATTCTGATTGTTCTCAGGGAGAGGAAATACCACCTTTGCAACTAAGATGTACAATATCAGGCAAGATCCATGGCATTGCGAAGGAACAAATAAGAAACAGCCTTATATAGGAAGGAAGCGCGAATTGTGAGATGACATGTATAAGTGGACTCGAGGAACTGGTTTGGGATTTTGGGAGGTCATTGAATTCTCTGCTGTATGTAATTTGTAAGAATGAGATAGACAATATGCCCAACTATAAACTTGCTAATTTGCCAATGACATGCAATTTCTGACATCTTGAACTTGGGGCACATTAAAAGGAAAATGAAAAAATAATAAAAAAAACCCCAAACAGGTTAAGTATGATTGGGAACTCTCTGAACACTTTGAAATAGTATCACCAGTACCCAATTGTTTGTAACTGAGAATGAAGTGCAAGTCCCCAGTGCTGGGAGGCAGCAGAACAAAATGACAATATGAGACCAGCTGATTAGGTGCCCGTGCCTTATTTTGTCTGCATTTCATTGGCCTGAGTGATTTCACAGAGATTCACAGAAGACGACTGCCTGAATATGTCTCACAACCGTGGTCTAGAACAAAATCCGTGATGCCCTTTTCCAGAAGTGGAGTTGTTGTGTTTAGACTGAATTAGTCTGTAAGATAGTTTGGGTAAAATATGACAAACCTCACAATGGAGAAGTTCAGTGTCTAGCTCCATTGTGGTCATGTAAAATAATAAGGTTGAAACTCCAGATCCTCAGGCACATTCATGCTTTGCACATAAGCAGCCTTTTGAATTCAATTCCAAATGCTGATTGAGCCTTAGAATAAGATAATGCACTTATATGAATATTATTTCAGAGAATCAAGCAATGACCAGTAATGTTAGCCAAGTTGTTTACTGCTGTGATAACATGTTTTTGAAAGTTTTGACATTTGCCATAATCAGTGGTGGGAATATAGAAAGAAGGACTCTCTGGTTGCATCAATTTATACCACCACTGCTACACTAGTTTATGTGCCTATCAATCCAATATTTAACATGTTTTCACTAGTGTGGTTTAGCCCCTGTCAGCAATCAAGCACCACCCAGCTGCTCACTCACCCTCCCCCCCAGTGGGATGACGGAGAGAATTGGAAGGGCAAAAGTAAGAAAACTCATGGGTTGAGATAAGAACAGTTTAATAATTGAAATATAATAATAATAATAATAGTAATAATAATGATAATAACCCCATGCTTATATCAATACAATAATATGTCAACAACAACAACACCAATGATAATAACAATGATAACAATAACAATAACAATAACAATAACAATAACAATAACAATAACAATAACAATAACAATAACAATAATAATAATAAATTAAAAGGAGAAGAATGAGAGAGATAGAAACAAAACAAAGATGCAACCACTCAGCACCTGCTGACCAATACCCAGCCAGGCCCCGAGCAGTGATCGCTGCCCCCCAGCCAACTTCCCCCAGTTTCTATACTGAGCGTGATACCATATGGTATGGAATAGCCCTTGGGCCAGTTGGGGTCAGCTGTCCTGGCTGTGCCCCCTCCCAGCTTCTTGTGCCCCTGGCAGAGCATGGGAAGCTGAAAAGTCCTTGACTAGTGTAAACACTGCTGAGCAACAACTAAAACATCAGTGTGTTATCAGCATTGTTCTCATACTAAACCCAAAAATGGCACTATATCAGCTACTAGGAAGAAAATTACCTCTATCCTAGCTAAAACCATGACAGCTAGACTCAGATCTTTTAGAACTTGGAATACATTTTGAAAAAAAAAACCAACAAAACCAAACAAACCAAAAAAACCCTAGTACTTTCCTATCCTTTCTATTTTTGTTAGGGAAAACTAAGGATGGAAAAGGTAGATGAATATGTTTGAGAAATAAAACCATTTCTTTACCTACATTCTAAATGAAGCTGACCTGGGCTAGAAAACAGACCCCTGAGGAAGAAGCATAAAGCAGAAGAGCTGGCTATACTGACCTCTTTTGGAAATTAAGGCCTGAAATTTTGGCTGTTCTGCAATTAGAAGTTATGATGTTCAATGGACCTTAAAGCCCATTCTTTTCAAAGCTTGGTAGCTGTCAGAGGGGTTATCATAGTGATGTATTTTTTGAAGCAAACACTCCTCCTCGTTGTCTTTGTACAAAAAAGAATTTCTGTGTTTGTTGATAATTATATTTAAGGGTCAAAGGAAAGGTTATTATTGGATTATTTAACATGTATTTTTACAAAATTAGAAATTTTTAATAACCTTGGGACAGGATAATATTAATATATATAACTAAGGGAAATAGTATTTCAAACAACGTGGAGGTTAACACATTGACAGTAGAGGTCAGTGGCATTTTTCTGTGGTAATCTTTCTGCAAAACATAGGTCATCTAATATAGTTAAGGTCTGCTTTTTTGGCTTGATCTGCCTGATATATAACATATTCCTTCAAAAGTAATTTCTCTTATGGACCATCAGAGGCAATGGGCACAAACAGCAATATAGGAGGGTCCCTCTGAACATCAGGAAGCACTTTTCCACTGTGAGGGTGACTGTGCACTGGCACAGGTTGCCCAGAGAGTTTGTGTAGTCTCTATCTTTAGAGATAGTCAAAAGCCATCTGGATACAGTCCTGGGCAACCAGCTCTAGGTGACCCTGCTTGAGCATGGCGTTTGAACCAGATGACCTCCAGAGGTCCCTGCCAACCTCAGTCATCCTCTGATTCTCTGAAAATACTTGTGCCACCAAATCTGTGTGCAAATCTAATGTTAATCTCTCTCATCTTTTGCAAATAAACAATGACTGAATTTGTTAATACTAGGTATTAGGAATTTAAGATGAATCTAAGAGTCATCTTAGACTTTTAATATAATTTGACACAATTTCATTTTTCATTTACAGAACTGTAACCTTACACTAACTTCTAGAATTGATTAGCTCCATTCTCTGAAACCCTGAAGTAAAAGATGAAATTGCATCAGATGAAAAAGATTACATTTAAATAGTAGCTGCTGAACTAATATCTAAGCATCATGGTTTTTCTTCTAAGATGCACCAGCATTGCTGCTGCTGTCACACTTTGCAAGCCATTCTGTTCCCAAAATATATGCCAATAATGGATTTTTTTTTTTTTTAAATCACTGAGTTTTGGAAATTGTAGTAAAACCAAATTCTGTTGTTTGCCCAAGTTGCAGGTTCAGCATTTTTAACATGTTTATAATTAAGCTTTGTTAAAGACTAGCAGACCTATTCTCTTTCAAACTCTCTTCTCATTTTTATGGGAGTGAATATCATATAATAACTGCAGTTACTACTATTGCAGTTTGGCCAGTTTTACTGCAGCAGTATTAACATCTGATTTGAAGTTCACTTTGATTTTTTTTCACATAAGATGAAGAGATTCTAGATAAATAGCAATGTCAGAACATATTTATATCCTGACCACTACTATTTTGGGGTCCTTTCCAACGAGAAAAAATGATCTACATGAATCTGGTAACAGATGTACACTGGTGAGAACCACCTCTTAATTTGAAGCATATGTGCAGCTGTGATGTAACATAGCTTTTCTAAATACTGGATTGGGGTACAGCCCATGATCTGCTAACTGTTATCCCACTCCAATCTCTGCTTGTGCCAGCCAGTGGTAGACCTCAAAAAAGCACAGCCTGAGGAAAGCACACCACAGCTGCTCTCACCACTAAGCAGTTTGGATACAACCACCAGTTTTGGGGGAGACAACATGCATTAAATGTGCATTACATATGCATTATAGCATGCAGAGTAAATTCGCAGGCAAATTTTTAGCCTGCTATAATATGTGGATGGGATTAATGTGTAACAACCGGCATGTAGTAAATTTGTAGCCTCAGTTATTACATGTTGTGTATGGATCTGGAGTGTTGTCTATTTGAAAGCATCACATTAGAAATATTAACAAAATGAGCATGACTGATGTACATGCTTAATAGAGTGCTTAGTGAAAGTGATATCGATTATGATGATGTCAGATACCATATCATGTTTGAAATTGTGATGGAAACACATACTGAACTGACACAGACATCGATAAGTTCCTGGGGAACCTACTTAGTGATCACAAGTAACAACATGTGGATAGAGCAGTTCACTTCAACTTAAAAGTGTAGAAAATAATGAAACTCAGTAAAAGAACAGGTTATTTTCTTCTCCAGTGTTCAAAACACAGGGCATATTCTTGGTAGACAAATATTTTCCCTGAGACCAGGAGTTTCTTTTTCTACATTTCCTTGAGATTTTTTTTTACATATACCGACATATACACACAAATAAGAGATAAATAAATAAGTAAGAAACAGAAGAGATACAAAAACACATAGAAAGACTGATCCTTCATAGCATATCAATGATCTGATCTACAGCAGGGAACTAATGGGTGGTGATAAACTCAAATTCATGCTCATAAACCGACAGAAGTATGGTGCATAATTGTTATCTTGAATAATATCTGATGTGAATCAGGGTCTTAGAATTTCAATATAAATGCCCTGAATCATGAAACTACTAGCTAAGATCTTTTCTAAATCATAGAATCTCTGCTGGACTTTCTGATAGATTCTTTGAAATTCTGTTTTTAATTAATTGGTATTTTCACATGCAAACCAATTTTCAACAAGTTTTCAACAGTGCTTAGAAAGATACCTAGTGATTGTCATACGGATTTTTTTTATGAAAAAACAGGCAAGGGAGCTGAATAACTCGTTTGCATTTATTGCAGATCTGCTTACTGTAGAATATGTGTAAATCTGAGAGACATTTTTGATAATCTAGACACCAATACATGATAAAACATAATTATAAGCACTCAAATCATATTTCTGGCACAGTTTCAACAGACAATTCACTGTTCTTTGTCTTCCAACTCTTGCAGTATAGTAGATTTTGTATTAAAAAAAAAAGAAAAAAGTCAGTGAAGTGAAGCCTTTTGGGTTTCTGGCATTATATTTGTTTTCATTAAGTATTAGTCATATACTAACATAGTGTTAGAGAGAATGACTTTCTGAGGGGTGGGAAAAGACGACTATAGGGGAAGAAGGGGCCTATATTCCTTCAACGTCTTCCATGAATTAGAGCATGCAAAAATGATTAGTCTTGATCAAGTCCTTTCCCCTGTTGAAATGGGTATTACTTTCTATATGTAGCTAAAGATAATGGGACAACAATATTCCCTCTTATATCTATCATGGGTGGTCAAGTAGTACAGACTTACTTTCAGAATGGGCTGAAGTCAAGTCATATTAGGTAATTTACCACTGATTTGGAAAGGGAGCCAGCAGACAAGTATCTAGATATTCCTCCTGTGCCGGCTTTCTTTTCAGGAAGTTATTTCCAGCTACACTGGACTTTACTGTGGACCCAGACTATGGCAGTCACAGTGGGAATAGATACTGAACCCAGGAGCAGGCAGTGTAAGGAAGACGTTAGTACACTTGGATCTCATTTCCCACAAGCTTTACAGAGTATTTAGAAATTTCTGGACTGTTTAATTGTTGCCTTATGTGTTTCAGTTCACTGTTAAGCAAACTGTCTTGATTGCCAATAGTAGTAACAATACAAATCAGAAAACCAATTCATCTCCAACTTTAGTTTAAAGATTAGGAAACTGATATAGAAATGATTCCTTTCAAAACACAGAAAACTATTTCTCTGACTCTTTTATTAATTGTCTTATTGCCAGAATTGCCCATAGATTTTTTTTTTTTTTACATGCATATTCTGGAAATACTGAGAGAAAAAAAGATTTGGTAAGGAAAAGGTTCTATAAATAATGCTAAAACTGTAGAGTGATCCCAAGAAATTTGCTATAAGTAACTATTTAAAAGTAAGCAGTCTTGATTATGCACAATGGTCTACATGGATCATTTATTCCTCCCTTCTGTCAGGTAACTGGATGGCCTTATGATTCAGTAAACTGAATTTTCAGACTTTTGAAAGAAGGTTAGATTTCTGTGGATATTCCTTAAAATGTGTTTGGAATTAACATTTTGCTAACAGTCCTGCCAGGAAGCTTATTTTCTAGAAAATTCTGAAAATTTCTGAAAAAAAGTAAAAAATCATAATAAAAAGAAACATAAATATGCCTGAAGGAGAAATCTTATTTTGTAGGAGCAATTGATTAATTCAGTTGGGTTTAGGCTCATGCATTGATTTGGCCAGTGTCCTACAAAATGGGTGCCCGATGGTATGCCTCTGATGGCTTATTAGTAGTGAGGCATATTTTTATGTCTATTTGCATAAGCTTTACATCCGTTTAACTATATAAAAAACCCCTGATGAAACACTTAAGGAAGTCCAGAGTCCTTTTATTTTAGATAACAATTCAGGATAAAGAATTAAAGAAAATTTAGTTTTCCACATCATTCTGTACATCTGCATGTGCTAGTCAACAATTACAGAATGCTAAAGCAATAACAAGAATGTATTTCCTGGAAACCTAATGGCTATCAAGTATGGAGCCATCTCCAGTACTATTTATTTGTTTTAAAGTAATACCTAGTTTCTCAATTCAGATTAGGATGCCACTAAGAGTAACAGTGATAAAGTAGTCTTTGATTTTAAACTTAGTGAGAGATCCATTTCATTTCCATATTGGGGAAAGTTCTTTTTTTTTTTTGTTTCTGTACTTTTTTTCCCAGAAAATATCTGGAAGAATATGTACTTCCTTTTATATCTTAATTATTAGAAGGCTTGTTCAGAGTCAATTCTTTCAGCTGCTTGGAAGGATTAAGATCTATAAATCCCTACTTCCCCAAAATGCCATCTGTGAATTATCATGCTGTATTATTTCCTATGAATAATTCCCATTTTTGTTTTTCTTGTCAGCCTTTATTTTAGGTAAGCTCAACATTAATTGTTCAAACTCTCCCAAGTCATATACCTGCAAAGATTTGCTTTATGTACCTGACTTAGTGAAACCACAAGGTACTGAAATTTTGAACATCCTGAACTTTTCATTAGGAATACTGTTTTTTAAGAAGCATGAAGAATCACAGCTTGTTTCTGGGGTTAAGAATAGTCTCTGATAATTCCATGCAGATCTGACACACATCTGTTAGTGTGCAAAAATATCCTTGTTTGTGCATAATGGTCTCAGGGCTAAGCATCTACATTTATGTGGTGCATTTGCAAATGCTCATTTAACTACAGAACTGATGGCCTTTACAACTTAAAAACTATGCGTTTGAATGCCATCAGGCCTCATTACACGTTGTACTCATTTGAGCCTTGAACATCAAACTGGAGAACTGCTGACATAATCAGCTACCTTATGACTAAGACTGTGAAGGAATATGAAAAATGGACATGAACATACAGAAAAAGAGGTAAAGGGAAAAAAAGTAAAGAAGGAAGAGACTAAAAAAAATCAATCTGATTATAACTCAGGAGTTATATTCATTTTAAAAACAGTATTTTGGCCTTAGAGGTAAGACAGACCTTGGTGAAATTACTGCACGTTCTATATCTTGTCTTCGTGACCCTTCTTTTGCTAGCAGAATATGCAGCTGTTAATTAAATAGCCAGAGACTGTACAGCGTAAGTTGATTTACAACATTAGGAGGTACATGAATTCCTTACTTTGCTCAGCTCAGCCAATTTCAAAGTGGTTTCCTTTAATCTTCATTTACTGGAATTTCACTCTAGCTCTTGCTAATATTTATGGCAAGCTGCCTACTGCAGTGATGGGTTGCTGCACCTTTTGAAAGATGTAATATGGACTTGGCATTCTTGAATTCTAGAGCAGAGATGTCAGCTCAGGGAATTTAGACAATATACGTGGCCATGAAATGAATAGCAGTCCTGTATTAAAATACAGATATGATGTTAGTTAGAAACTAGGTATTGTATAGCATTCTATTCACCATTCAACAATAGTTTATATAAACTATTAATATTTTATTTTAAAAAAGACATGTAAGAAGAAAGGACATCCATGTACACTAGAAAAAAAAGAGTACAGCTCATTCTTTTGCTTTCAGTCTATTAGATGTTTATTGAAACAATTTATTAAAGCTTTCAATGGGTCTCCCATTGCCATAGATTATTTAGAATTACGCATCTCCATAGTCCATGCTTAATTTTTCAATGAAAAGTCATTGTCTCCTGTATTTGACATATTTTAACAGAGTATTTCCCCCTTAAAATAATAATAAAAAAAAGCTGTCTTACTATTTGCCAGTGATGTTGAAGTAAATCTATCTACTTCTATAAAAATACTTGGGTGTAGGCAAATTTAATTAATTACATTTAGTTTCATATTTGAATTGTTTGAATGCCTCAACAGAGGTACTCTGAGTCAGCATATTTAAGAGAATCAGCTTTACAAAATTAGTCAAACGCTTCTGTACTTGGAAGACAAAAAGATGCTTCCTTTCCTGATTAGAGTGCCTCATAAGTCCTCCACTACACTCCTATATTGTATTCACATTGAATTCTTTTTCCAACTCATTTCCAACTGGTGTATGACTGCCTACTCATTATAAACATTCAAGACTATTTAAAAGTACATGAGGCAATACATTTCAACATCCTTTATTTCATAAAGATCTGCAATAGTCAGAATCTATTTCTCTGTATGTTTTGGTTTATAACCACAGCAAGGTCATTTAGTTACTGTAGTGTTTATTGCAGCTGTATTTAATACTGAAATTCTGTTTGAATGGCCAAGCGACAGAATAATTTGTGAAGGTTAATAGTGAAAACCGATAGAATTTGCTACAGTGATTTTTAACATCAAAACTTATATTAAAGAAACAACAGCCCCAGCTCGTTACCTACAATTGTGCATTCATTCCATTTCGCCCCATATTTATTGAGATGAAACGTAGAAATAAAGAAGAGGAAAAGAAAGCTTAATGGCTTGGGATGGAAGAAAGGTGCTACTGTATTTCAGACTAGACTAAATTCAGTGAGCTGATGCAGTGCCACATTGCAGTGTTGTATAACTGACCAAGGTCATCTCACCAATAGCAGTTCACAAATGGAAATTTTAATGGCTGTGCACATTTCTAAAAGAAACTAAATGTCACTAGACTTTATGCTGAATGTGGACTGATTACTATGCAGACACCTAAAGTATAGATGCTTCACATGTGTTTAAATGGGTAGCATAGTTAGGCTACTATTTCAATATTTTGAAAAAAAAAATATATATTTATTTAGATTAATTTATAATTTGGGCAGCATCTCTAAAAAAGTTCAAACTGGTATGTATCATTAACATTAGAATTCATTATGGAGAACACCAAGCTCACACTGATCATGCAGGCTCCAGAAATGAAAGCAACATAGCCATGCCGATACAACTGAGTAGGACAGGCATGGATGCACG
>VZTL01001062.1:0-10031 GCA_013400535.1 Scopus umbretta
GGCTTGTCCCTCACAAAGGCATCAGTGGAAGTGGAGGCAGGCACCACTTCAGTTACAGCTGCTGCCAGTTTGAAATGCCTTTCTAAGATGTAGTAAATCATGCAAAGTCCCCAGCTGAGAAATAAGGGAAGGATTTTTCCCCAGGGCACAAGTCTGAGAGGGATTCTGGCAGTTTGGGTTTTTTTTTTTTTGTTTGTTTGTTTGTTTTTTTAAACTGTTCTCACAATTCAGAAACCCTGCTTTGAAATTAACATAGGTTTGAAAGTATCACAATTTCCCCAAATTCACAAAGTGAATGTGGAACTTAAGATGATTTCAGCTATCTGAATCTGCTACAGACCTTGGGACCCCTTGATTGTGCCATCATCTCCTTCATTGGAGGAAGTGAGAGTCTCTTTGGAAACTGGATAGATTTGAAGCATTAGGTAGAAGACTCTGAGTAACAGTAATTTGATAATTTAACACCAGACTGTACTCAGATGAACATTTGGTGCTTTGACAGGAAAGCAGGTCTTCCCAATAAAAACAATAGATGTGCGGCTTTCCCCTGAAAATCCGTGCTGGAATCTGTATGTTCTGACCAAATCATGTTCCAGCCTCACCATAAAGCTCACAAGGTATAATAGACAAAATTTCTTGCTATTAATTATAATAAGACACCCCTGCTTGGAGGTTTAAGAGTCTTCATGCAAAGCCTTGTTCCATCAGAAGGAAAACTTCACAGGCACAAATCTCGAAGACTATCCTTCTTCCAAGAGCACAGCCCTAGTTTGATCCTGGTGTGCAAAGTCATTTATTAGGCATAAAACTAGAAACTGTACTTTGGCTTCTTCTGGGTTCTGTTTAGATTGCACCTATTATATTATGAACCAGCTAAGAAGAATATTTGTAATACGAAAGAATAAGAACGCCAGCCTTTCGTAGAAGCTTTATTTGAGCTGAGCATTGGCTTGTGGTGAACTTGACAGACTGTGCTAGAGCAGTGCCAGGCCAGTGCACTCACTAACATGAACAACCGTATCCTTTATACGCACCTTCGGCGATCACAGAAACTCAGCGTGCACAAAGGGAGCACGGTGGGTCACTTGCAAGCCTGTCAGGCAGATGGCAGCGGGCTAACAGTCCTGGAAAGGCTTACTTGCCTGACTGCAAATCTCTCTGGTGAACTGCTTGCTGTGGCTCTATTTAATTCTTAATCTTTGCTTCTCTGTTTAATTCCTAGCTGCTTTAGAGACCTGTTGTAGCACAGCAGTTAAAAAAATATTCACATGTACTGTCGGGCCTCCCCAAAGAGCACTAACTTGACGCGTAGGCCATGACAGCTGGGCTTGGACTACTAAGAAATCTAATCCAGGGTTTCCATCATCTCAGTTGTTGCCTTTCTTTCATTACAGTTTGACTCAGCCCCTAATGGATTCAGCTTTATAAAATCAGAAAAAGAGGAAAAGAAAGCAATTTATTCATGTTTCACTAGAGCTCACAGAAGACATGAAATTTCTCTAAAAATGCAAATTATTTCGTGCCACACAAGTGAGACTGGGCAGCTAAAGCTCTTAGAGGAAGGCTCTTTCCCAGGGCTAATGTTTTTATACCCAGTGATTGAATACATCGATCCCTTTATTATCACATCTCTTTAACTCTCCTTTTTCTTCAGAACAATGTAACCAAAGGTACCAAAGCGTCCTCTTTAATTCTAAGAAAACTGATTATGCGTGTTAATTTTGTTTTTAATCCTAGACATATCAAAATAATCACCATAGACATGTATAGCAGAAATCAATATCTCTCTTAAGCATCAAGTTGGTAAAAACAAGGATTTAGTAAGAATTCGAGATGTAAAAGACTAATGTACAAACTAAGCCCTTATTTATGTAATGTGCCTTTATACAAGCTCAATATAAACCTGAAAGAAACTATTTCAGAAGAGCAGAAATGGTTTACTTGCACTGCATCAAAAATGACCCCATAAGACCTCCTTTACTGAGATAGCTGAGATATTTAATGTGAACATATGTTTTTAAAGGATTTCTTGTCTTATGTCCAGTCATTCTTGTTAATTCATGGGACAGCATACTGCAGATGTGCTCTTTTTTATGTTACATAAAGCAAAAATTACATTTAACAAATGTAAGGTTGGTCATAAAAAATAAATAAAAATAGACTCTTAAAAGCTGGAAAATCACAAAGTGAAGCTATCAGTCATTCTTATTGAGAAGGGTGAGGACAATGTGAAATAAAACTTGCACATCTATGAACAGACATTCCTAAAATGACGGCACTTGGCTGTTATTTCACATTCTCTATAGGTTGCTTTCATCGGCCCAATATTTCTTCCTTCAGGGTAAGCTGCAATGCACATTTTCACTAGATGCCCTTTCTAATCACTGACTTCAATTTTAATAGTAATTAAACTAAATATTTTGAACCTATCTGCAAGTCTGTTTACTTGAAAGAATAGAAAACAAAGTCAGTGTTAGCTTTTGTGTGTTCTTCTGGGTAAGAACTTTACATATTTGTTTTAACAGTAGTATTCTTCATTAATGTAATTGTTTAATATGCAAATAAAATAACTTTCACAATGATTAGTTTTCTAATACTAATCCAAATCTAAGTACCAATTTGTGCACCTTATTGATATGTACACTAATCATGCCATTATTATTGGTGTTTAATTGGGTATGGTTTTACTCCTTCCTGAGTACAGAGGAGATAAGCAATACCTCTTCAAAAAAGGAATATTCTCTTCTATTTTTTACTGACACTAAAGATCTTCATCCTGCATACATCATTTGTAGCCAACCACTGCTCTCCTCAAAACCTCTTCTTAAGTTGGTATAAGGTGGCATATTCAAAGACTTACTACAAGGAATTTCTGATTAGAATTTACTCTTAGAGATTTGGTATGGTGTACATTCAAGCCAAGAAATGGAACCAAAATGGCTTGTGAGGCCGTGAGGTCAGATTTCCTTTTATCAACACATAGAGGACAGACAGAAAAGTTGTTCCTTTGGACCACTCATCACCATTTGCCTCTACCAAAAACTGCTGTTTCAACTCAACAAGATGGATGGAGTCCACAATAAGTCAATAGTGAGACTTTAACACTGTTTGAATCTTTCCCCAAAGTGAGCACTTCTGGAGTAACACAATCCCAGCACCAGCCCTCTTACTTGGAAAGCTCCACAACGATTAAGTCTAAGTTTAGCTCTTTGTAACACCTGGGTACAGCAGTGAAGGGGAAAGATCAGATTAGACAGTACTAAATGCCAGCAACATGTGAGTGACTTGCACAAATCACGAGACACTGATTTGAAGCACAACTGAGTGTCTCATTTTGGTGTGTTACTTATGTTATTGATAATGTTATCTGATTCAGACCAGAACGACTACATCCATGGGGGCACATCTGCACATTAGCTAAATCACTTCTGAATTTTGGTCAGTCTTTTTACCTATCCATTATTCTAGATGTCTGAGTGAAATTCAGAAAGGGGAATCATTCTGTGGTCTTCTAGGACACTGTTAGTTTAGAGATCATTAAGTAAACGCACCTATATTAAAAGTACAGACTTTTCAAATACACATCTTTGATGTATTTACATTCACATTATAGTTTGTAAAGGCAGAAAAGCTTCACAATTCATAACTATAAGAAAAGGCAAGTTTGGTATGAAATTGTTTTTCCTATCTCACAGGAAAAAAACATGTCATAGAGAGCAATATTTACAACTCGGTTCCCTGGGAGCTTTTAAGTAATGCTGTAACAAAACAGAGTATTTTATTGTAACTTATTCTGAAGTTTAATTACAAACACACACACACACACACACAGAGGATTTACAAATAAATAAAGGCTATAGCTACTGGCATTTTAAAAGTGGTTTTAGTAGAGAAGCTTGAAATATGAAGTGTGAGAGATTTACTTTGAAGAGTTATGAATGTGTTTATGGACAACTAAATTTATTAAGACAA
Source organism: Scopus umbretta (assembly GCA_013400535.1). Classification (NCBI taxonomy): domain Eukaryota; kingdom Metazoa; phylum Chordata; class Aves; order Pelecaniformes; family Scopidae; genus Scopus; species Scopus umbretta. The sequence goes on from VZTL01001062.1 coordinate 3,973, forward strand.
TGCTAATTAATTATTTTGTATATAATACACTTGCTAAGGAAATAGCTATTCACTGAAAGTAAGGATAAACAAACAACTTAGTGTGAACTGCATCACTGCCAAATTAGTGGTTCAGGTCTGGACTGAATCCTGACTTTGTAAAACTTCACAAGTCTCTTCATTAACCATTGGGAGGACTGGTACTAAATAGTTGTAATTTTAATAATCTGAACTGAATTCTTCCATTAATGGCAACTGAAACCTTGTGATTCTAATGCAACATTTTTTGTACAGCTACATATGTTCTGTAAAATATTAGGTCAAGGTTTTTACCTCACACTCAAGTAACCAAGGGAATTCAAAATCTTAAGACTATATTTGTATTCCATCTCTCCCCAACTGTACTAAGATTATGGTTGAACTTTACTTCTAAAGAAGTTATATTAAAAAAAAAAAAAAGAGAGGGGGACAGAAATTAAAAACACACAAACTAGATCCTCAATAGTCTTAAAACAGACCATAAAGGACTATCTTGAATATAATGGAGCTACGAAGGAAATAATAAGCTACTCTCCCAAAACTGAATAGCTGAATCAGGCATCAAGGAGTGCCTGAGAATCTTGATTTTTCAGTTTTTCAGTTTACAAGCTTGAATCAATATCCTCTGAATTTTTAGGATTGTAGTCCAACTGTAGCATTCACGTAATATAATCTTGTTCATTCAAGTATTACGTCCTACCTTAACAGAAGTCCCTAATGCTTTATTTCTGTTTTTTTTCAAAACTTCACTACTTTTAGTTCCTGACTTAAACCTACCAATGAGCTGGTTCATAAAAAAATAAAAAAAGTCTGTTCTTGTGTCAACATTATCCTTTAATTTAAAAGGTCTTCTAACTTGGTGTTTATTTATCTCTGTGTGTGTATGCACTCAGCATGCTAACTATGGTGGGATTTGGAACATGCACCGAGCATTTCATTGTATGCAGAGCTTACACTAGCAAGCTTAAAAGGATATCTGCTTGGATTATTTTTTTTTTAATATTGCATTATGATGCTACTTAACTAACTTGAACTTACATCTGCAGACAAGGCCTTAATACAAAAAGGTTATATAATTTCAATGTAAGGTTATATTTTTACCTAAATACTTTTATGCATTGTTTTTTAAATGTATGTCTTGACTATGTAAAGAAAGGAAATAGAAAAACCAGCAAGCTTAGAACACTGTAAAGTGAAAGATTAAAAGTTAAGCTGTTAAAAAAAAGGACATGAATTTTTTGTCATTTTCTGTTCTTTGAATTTTTTTCAAACATTTAAACAAATCATGACATCTTAATTCAAGCATACATCATATACTTGTGAGAAAATATAACACGCCAGCTTTAAAGATAACTTTGAAAAGCTCACTCAACATATCACAGAGGACACACCACATCATCTGAAATTTTCAAGTTAGCAAGCTTAGAACCATTCAGGACTCCTTTACAAACAGATCAGGCCCCCATGCAAAAAAAAAATAAAAAAAAAAAAAATCACAAATCGAATTTTTCATTTCTTTCAAATCCTTGCTCCTCCTTTTTGGGTGACCAGGCAAAACTCTTAGAAGATACAGATCTTTCCTTCTTTGAGTGCTGATGCTTTCTATTGTTTCATTACATTTATGCATTCCAAATTCTTTCTCTCAAGTACCCAAAGACTTCTAGGATAGCTTCATTGAACTATTCCCTCCACTTATTTCCCCAAAGAGGTTCAAATTTTTCCTCCATTGACTGATCAATAACTAATGCAGTGGTATTCGCCTAAGTCGGCGGACAACAGAAAGCAATATCCCTTGAGGAGTAAGCTGCTTCTTCCACTCCCAATTTGATTAGGATATTATCTCTGAATTCAAATAATGACACTTTGCTATCAAGCCAAGCTTAATCTCTGATTATTTAACCAGTGCTGTGAGAAAAGAGCCAGCAGAGATCTACATCAGCATCTTTATGTTCTAGGTAAGAGTGAGAGGAACAGTCCCGAACTGAAAAACCATTGGAGGAGGCTGAGAATAAACTGAGAAATGAATTGGGCAAGAAAGTGGTATTTGCTCAAGAGGTGTAAAGGACACATATATAGGTATTGTTTAAATCAGCCTCAATAACAGGATAATATGAAGTGCTAAATAAAACATTAATTAAACCCAAGTACGTTCCATGGGAGGAGAGACCAGTAAAAATCTGACTTACAAACTAGGCAAATTAGCTGCAACTCTAATAAAGGATATAATGATAGATAAGTGAATTAAAATGTTATAATGAGGAAAAGAAATCAAGATAGCTTTTGTAGAGATCTCATGAGATTATTGTTCTTTTGAGGAATGCAGGAGGATCTGGATGAATATTATCTGGTTGATTAGATTCCCAGAACGCTTCAGATATCTTATCTGGATTAATAACTAGTTAAAGGTAGGAAATAAATGTAAGAATAGATGGATTGATTTTCATGGTGAAGCAGATCAGTAAATTCCACAGGGATCAAAGTCAGAATTTGTACAGTTAAACGTTAAGAAAAAAGAACACAAAATTTTAGTGAACAGCAAAGTGACAGAAGCTATCACTGATACGAAATTACACAGGGTATTCAAAATCAGAACTTTAAAGAACTTCAAAAAGATTTTGTGACTGGGCAATAAAACATCAGATAAAATTCAGTGTCAAATACAAATTAATGCACATGTGGAAAATAGTCTTTTATGCAAGCTTCAGCTTGATAGAAAGATGACTGAAGGTGGGATATAAAGAGATGTATGTATTTTCATGACCGCCATCAAGAAAAGGAGTGAGAAGTGATAACTCACTGTTGCTCGTGGAGCAAAAGTTGAGGCACAACAACTGAAACTGCAAAACAACGGGCTAAGGACAGATTCAAGGAAGCCATTTTTCAGCTGTGAAATTCAATGAGGTGTCTTGGCTGCCAAAGTTTTGCAACAGTTAGAAATACACTGGACAAGTGCATGGACGAGTACAGGACAGCCTATTAAACACAGTGGGATTTACATTCAACTACTACTTCAGAAAGTCTCTAACTCGCAGGCTGCCAAAGATGCGGAGAGAATAACAGTCAGCAGTATTGCTTCCAAAATTTCTATTCTTATGTTTTTTCCTAATCTATTACCCACTGCTAGACAGATACCAGACTAGCTAGACCTTTGATCCAGCTTACTACACTCATTTTTTCAGTATATCATGTTACTATTAGGAAAGCATGATCTCTAATTGTGGAGAATAGAGAAGGGTGAAGATAAAAAACCTACGTAGGAACTCTTCCAATGGTTCTCTGTATGAAATCAGGCTTAACTTACCTCTGCTAAACACTAGCACAGGGTTTTCGTCACTCTTTCAAAAACTCTGTATTTTTGGCCACTAAAACTCATTCTATTAAACTTGACATTTTCTGAGCTTTAGCGCCTATTTGGTTTCCATTCAAAAGCTACTCATAAGTGATGTTTTGTGAGTGCTGATCTTACTGATATATCGAATTACTATTTTTACTTGCAAAACCAACATTAATTCTACCTCTTGTGCTAATGTAAAGGCATTCAGACTGATTTTCTAGTTTTAATCAACAATAGAGCATAACAGCATTGTCATAGAAAGACTGGACATTAAACTATTATCTCAACATTTACCCGAGAGCTAGATGTCCTGCTCTATATACTGAAATTGGGAGCAGACTACTAGTTACTAAAAATCCCAACCCAGGTACTGATATTTAAAAACAGAAGCACCATTTCCTAGAGCAAGTGGAGTTTACAGGCTAGTCGTCAGCTTGCAGATCATCCGGAGCAGCCCTGTGGGAGGACAGTTTTTATAAATAAAATATTTGTGAACAGCAGCAGTCACAGCATTATTACAAAGTCCAAAAAAAAAAAGATATCAAAGGGCACTGTTGCATGTGTTGTGAGCAACAAGTCTGCGTTTCTTTTTCCCTGAAGAGTTACATACTTCTATACCATGCCCAGAAGAAAATAATTTTTAAGGTAGTTTAAAATACAATGCAGGACACAGTATTTGGAAACTAATGATATTACTTTTGTGTATACATGGAATTAATTTTACCTACTGAATTAGTGATGGTTGTTACCATTTTTACATTTTTGCATCTGACTGAGGATACATTCTGAAATAATTTCTTATGCCCCAACTCTCTTTTTTTCCGTGGCAGAGTGAAAGCTAAGACGAAGCCTGAGAAAACCTTTTAAAAATGAGGAAAAAATTGCCCCTGAATTTGGCAAACTCCTGTGCTGTCCAGGCCTTCGTGCGCACACACACACAGAGGCTCTTGCCCAGGCTCCCTGGCAGAGTGGCCTAAAGCAATTGTGGCAGGACCATGGAGGCTGGCGATGGGTAAAGAAGTCTGCAGGAAAATGAATCAAGCTCTAGTCTGTATCATCTTTTAACAGTCTCTGCCAACAGCTGGACAATGTGCACCTATCTTCGTGCCTTCAATTATTATACATCTGTTGTCCTCTTGTGTGAGGGACTTTGATCTGCTAAGGAAGCACTGGTCTGTGAGGCCATGGGAAATAGTCCACAGAATAGTGGGTTTAATTGAAATGTTATCAAGACTGCACAGTAGTTTGCAACACGTCTTGAGGCTTGACAATGCTACACTGTTCAAATAACTCTGGAACCACCTTGACTCCCCATTTACGTGGGATAAGCCTGATTCCTAAGGGTTTATTGCGGAAGTGGGGAGGACTTAGGTAGGTACAGGCTTCATCTTTTCTCTGTTAAGCAAAATGATAAGGACTTCAGGATTTGGGTTATAGTACGGCAATGAAAAACCCTTCTTCCTATGCTATTCTTTCTAGTATTGAACAGACTCAATTTACAGAAACTTGTGCCTGAATGGAAATGCTAAATAATTCTTGGATAATATGTTTATAATAAATTTATCATTTACATTGAAAAAAATGTGATAGACTAGAAACCTGCATAAATGTATGAAAGCAAGTTCATCAAAATACATTACCCAGCACAAAGTATATGCCAGCAATGACTCTGCCAGACACAGAGGCAGTAATACAATGCGATATGCAATCTTAGTCCTTTGTAAACAGAGCATTACACTGAGTTGATTAATGTGAAAAGCATGGATGATCCAAGAGCAGGCATTGGGATTAAATATTACTACCAGACCTGCACATCATTCAGTAAAACCTGGCAGGATTTTTAATCCTTAAAGTACTGTTATTGCATCACATTCCAGACCTTCAGAGATGTTATCACTAGGGCAAATACAAATATCTGTATTGATCTTGCTGTTTCCTCCCACACAATGTCATTAGCTTCAATCAAAGACTGTAAAACATAGTTGAGCCTCAATTTTGCATGACCACCAAGCATAAATCTTATGGGTGGCAGTAACTTATGACAAAATTTTGTGGCAATCACTGGGATTTTTAGGGTAACACACCATGCAAATAGAAATTATTGCAAGCCAATAGATTTGCATGCATATTTGAGTAAGATTTTTCAAAGAATCTCTGGATCTCATGAAGTTATTGCTACCAGTATTTAAAAAAAAAAAATCATCAAATTTTCTTCTGCTGTACTAATGTACAAGTGTTCAGTTTGGTTCCTAACAGTTAATTGTCCACAACTGAGCATGACAGCATTGGTGACAGAAGATTGGACATTAATCTCTTAAAATGATGTAATTTTTATTTCATTTATTTATAGGAAGTGCCTACCACAAGCTCACAAAAAAGAATTGCCTCCTGTTTTTGTGATTAATGTGTATTTTGACAAGGCTATCCTTGTGGTTTCGATGATGCATTTATAAAACATAGTCACTGCTACGTGCATCCTCTAGTAATCACTAAATCTTTAGAACAAACCTATTCAAGCAGGCTTCCAATGCAGATTTTGTTTCCTGCATATATAGGAACTATGCAGAACATTCCTGGCTTATATCATCTGAGCTGAGGGTCAAAGTCGCCTTGTATTCCTTTGGGTAGGATGTGGGAGTTGGAGAAGACTTTAGCTGTGCATTATCCCTAAACAGTTTCGTTGGGTTGTTTTTTTTTTTTTTTTTTT